>BDJD01002286.1:48094-65056 GCA_002564525.1 Rosa multiflora | reverse complement strand
ATTGTTTCTAGTTGACATTGATGTTTGAACAAGGTTTATAATCTGAAATTTTATGATTGAATAAAGGATTTTCGATTTCTATGTTGTGATTCCAAAGTTGCTTATGTGTGATTGTTCGATTGAATTTGCTTTATAGATATCTTTTGTATTTTAATCTTATGTGGTTTGAAACACTTAGGGTTTTGATATGAATGGTGCTAGATTTAAGAACATAATTCAACTTTTTGTGTTATGAACTTAAATCAAAAGTAGTAAAGGTTTTGGACAAAAATCGAATTCAATTGAAGAGGATTGCAATTAGGTGAACTTATTCATACTAAGTTGTACACTTGAGTTGATAGCCTTTCTATGTGTTTCATGCGTTGAACATGTCATGATTGACTAGCTTTCTAGGGCTTGATTACATGTTTGATAGGATTAGTCTTTGTGCTTTCACTTAGATTAATTAGCATTGAAAAGTAAAATATGGGAAATCGTTTGCTTTCGAATGTTTCACATGATCAACTCCTTTCACATGACTTGGAAGAACAATGTAGGGTTAATTCGAATTCAATTGTAAAGTTGGTTTTGATCTTTGTTTCTTACATTTCATTCTTGTATTTGTGTTTTTGTTTATACTTAGTTTTTATTCTTGTTTTTAATTTTCGAAAACCAAAAACCCTAAAACCCCCCTAATTTCGTACATGGTGTTTATATTGTGTGAATATTATACTTTGTTTTATCTTAATTGTTTAAGTTGTCTTACATTGACAGGTGTACCCTCAATCCCCGAAATAGAACGATCCCTATTTGCTTATACTACTAATGATGTTTAAAGGGTTAAATTATATGCTTACTTTGAGCGTATCACAATTTGACAAGGAATCAAGTGTTTCAAGCAGAGACGAAACATATTGATGTTCATGGTCATCGAAGCGAAGGTTGGGTCAACTTAAGGAAGATAACAACTGAGAAAGTTCATTCAAGGGAGAATGTCTCAAATTGTTTGACCAGGACCATTGCCATGGAGGAGTTCAAGTGTTACTTGAACCTGCTTGATCTTACAGCATGTTGAGATTGAGGTGGAGCACCTCCTCACTTGAGGTGCATTGAGGCAAATAGACTTTTGCCAAGGTGAAGGTTCTTGAAGGTTTCAGGATTACTTCGAGAACTACAAGATATCCTGGAGGTTGCAGCAATCAGTTTGGTATCAACTCTCCAAGGTGGAGATTGTTGTGAGTTTGGCTTGTTGATATGCCTAAGTTGATTAGGATTCAAGGCAAAACCAAATGGGTAAATGAAGATTAGTGCGCACAAGAATTCTTCTAGTATCCTAATGGGTTTTGGAATAGGAAGTGTTATTCCTATTGATTTAGACCTGGAGAGTAAGTTCTATTCTAGTTAGGAATAGGAAAGCTAGATCTCTTTCCTTGTTCTAATAGTTTTAGGAATCCTAATGTGACATGTTTGTAACCAGCACCTATACTCTATAAATAGGGCTGCAGGGAGGTCACATAACGTGTCCTCAGATCAGAGAAGAGATCAAAGAGAGATCTCAGAGAGTTCTCAGTTAACATACAAACACAGGGGCAGGGAGAGCCAAGGGTGATAGAGAGATCTAGCAAAGGGGTTGGGGATTAGCATAGGGATTTCAATAAGAACTTGTAATCAAGTTGTTATTCTCCATAGTGCTAGTGATTCTCAAGAGAGATCACACAGAGGATGTAGGCAAAGTTTTTGTTGAACCTCTAAAAAATTCTGTGTTCGTGTGCTGTGGTTTTCTTGCTGTGATATTTTGCATCATCATCCTATTACTGTTTGCAGTCATAAGTCTATAAAGAGAAACAAGGTTCTGGGTAAAAGGTGCATATTTACTACAGGGAGATCAAGCAAAACCAATTTCTTGAGTTTTGTTATGGAAGCGGGGATGCTACCGATCAGGTTATTCCTAGAAAGATCTAGGGTCACCATATTTGGCATCTCCTCGCCAATGCTCATGCTCAAGGGAATTGGTCCGGAAAATCTATTGTCTGACAAGCTGAGCTCCGTTACATTTTGCACAAGTGGAAGAGAACCCTCCAAGAAGTTGTTATTCAAATTAACGTATGCTCCAACAGAAAAATTTACTGTGCCTGGAAGGCGCCCTCTCAATTGATTATCAGAGAGATCCACAGTAAACCACCAATCATAATAAGATTGTGACATTTTCCAAAACCAATCAGGTATTGCATCTGAAATTCCAACGTATGAGAAATTTATTTCATCGAGGAAACTCTGATTTCTGAGCCACATTGGAAAAGCGGGATTCATCAGTTTGCAATCACTGATGGAGAGAAACAATAGATTGAAGGCAGGAGTCCAGTCAAGACTGACATGGAAAACCAGAGAGTTTGTGGAAGAGAGAGAAGAACTTATCAAACTAGAGAGATTGGGAAGATGAATTTCATATATAACACCTTCCCAACCACCCCCAGACTCCCAGAATAATGATGCTCTCAACTCTGAAAGTTGTCCAATACTTACTGGGATGGTGTCATTCATCATGTTGTTGAAGGCCAGGTCCAGGACCTGCAAATGTGACAGATTTCCTATTGTGGCTGGGAGAGGACCCGAGAATGAGTTCTTTCTGAACCCAAGACTTACCAAATATTTAAGGGATCCCAAAGATTCAGGCGGTGATCCATGGAGATTACTTGACATGAAATCTAGCACTTCTAAGCTACTATTACTACATGTAGACAAAGCCTCAACAAATTGTTGTACATCCATACTTACGGAATTATATGATAGGTCTAGAGTCTGCAAACTACAATGTTTATTTTTCCATGCACTTTCAGGAAGGGAGCTAGTAAGTCTAGAACTGGAGACATACTGTGACAAGTAGTTATCTGAGAGTTTAAAGCCCAAGAGTGATGCGAAATTTAGATATGGAAGTCTGTGGGAGGTGATGAAGATGAGAAAAAGTCAAGTCCAACTCTAGCAGTGAAGGAAGCTTACTGATAGCCGGAAGCCAATCAGCTAATGCCATGCTATATCTTGAGGCCTCCAATTGATATCATTTGCAATCCAAGGTTTTAGTATATGGAACAAACCTATTAGCTGAGGACTTCTTCAAAGCTGTACTCTCCGAGGCTCTGGCCATTACATGATTCATGCCTGTAATATAAACATGATGTTGAAAGTTAAACTACCTATATGATTTGTATGTAATAGGACTTCTACATTTTATGAGTTCGTGACGCGACGTGGGCAGCTACTCACACTAATAAGAATTTATCAAAACATAGTAAATGAACAGGTGTATAACTTTTCTGCATTAATCGAATACATTTCACACAAGTAAATATTCATCTACAAAGAATACAGTCTCCCAATAAGGGGTATATGCCATAAAAATCCCTATTCTCAAATCCCGGTTTACAACACATACTGTGAGGTTGTGTTTTCTAAGACAAATTGACATGACAATTTTATCTGAACAAAGCAAGGGAAACCTCAGTGCCTGTTGTTGAGAGCCTGATGCTCGATGACTACAGACGTTGACACTTCAATACGAATGTGGAATGAAATGCATGTTGCACAGGATGTTTCTTAAAGAATCCCCGAGGAAATACTGGATGTGGCATTAATCTTCAGCGAGTGCTCAGGTATGTAAGTACGACCTGTTATGCCAGAAAATATTACCCTCCTTCAGAAGAAGAAATCTATAGTTGCGTTTTGGCATGTAATTAAGGGCAGAAGTTTTCACAGGTATATAATCTTATGCAGTCAAATGGATGACCTATAATCCGCAGTAGAAACAGGGGGATAACTACCTTTTTCCTTGACATCGATCTGAAGAGTGTCCAGCGTAATTATGCCATCAGTCAATGGAAGTAGCTCAAGCTTGATGGTGGCCGTAGATTGGGAGGGAACACATCTAACATGTCCATAGAATATTATAATAATTGGAATAACCATGAACATAAAACAAACAAAATGAGACAGGGGGGTTGAAGTATTACCCTAGTGGAACTCTACTCTGAAGCCACAAATGTGTACAACCTAAACCAGCAGTAGGAACAATATCAGATACTGGAGAAGCTTGTTCTTTAGAAGAAGCTTGTTTCTGATTTGTCAATATAGAGGGTGCTGAGTTCAGCCTCTGCATTGTAGAGTTATGTCTCTCGGCGGTTGTTCTTCCTGTAAACCCAGGAAAACCAACAAATGGACTCATTGGAGAAGAAGGTGAAGAATTCAAGGATACGACTGAAGGTGGCAAAGTAAATGAAGCCGGGGCAAGAACCGTCAGAGATAGATCTTCAGTTGTTAAGTTTGAAGCCTGAAGAGTTAAGACCTGACCAATTGAAAAGTTTAGATGAAACCTACTTCACAAACATAAAAAAAAGGACAGCTCCCACATACAGATATGATACAAGCTATCAGTATATGAAACCTGAACAGGAAGTTGGGAGACTCCAGCATTTGGTGCACTAGATTGTCCAGACATTTCAGACGCAACAGATATCATAAGATCCCTTGACATACGCGGTCGCCAACTTGTTGGCTGTTTAAAAAACAATCTTGACTCTGCAGACATACATAAAAGTATCACAATTAAAAACGACATACTCAAATTCCCTATATATGGTAAACTAAAAGGAATATAATTACCCGTGTAGTTGCACCGACAGGATACCATAATTGCATACTGGTCAGCGGTTGAAGCAGCCCTTTTTCCTTCAGCAGTCTTCAATGCTAGATGTGAACTAGATGCTGCATTTCCAGCCTGTGCTAGTGATTGTTGAGTGCTTCTATCACCACCAGTCTTGAAATTCTTCCACAGGGCTGTTGCTGGTTTAAGAATAAAAGAATGCTCTTCACCTCTCCTGTCACAAGAAATTCTAGTGAGATCAAGAGAAAGAATTAAGCTTAAGATTCCAAAACTAAACAAACAAACAAAAAATGTCTAAATTAAAGATTCCCATGATAGTAGTGAACATCAATTTTACAATGTTTACAATAGCAACCTTAATAGCTACTGGTTAGCTACCGCTCTCTAGGTCTTAATCCTGATATCTACTCTGATAGGTTTCAGTGACTATGTTACGTATTTTCCCAACTATTCTTTATTCATGCAAGTCAAATTCAAGACCCAAAGACATGAACCTCCAGCCTCAAGCTTCTGTCTCCCCTTATGACTCGACTCATTCTTGCTGGATCCGCCTCCCAAGGCAATATCTATTATCACAGAATGAAGGTGAACATTTTCTGTGCGCAAGGTGCGCATTTTGCTGTGTGAAAACCTGCCAACGAGTTAGACTGAGGTTGTTTCCCTATGCCAATTTGGTGTCAAAGCAGATGTAAGCTGTTATTCTTTTTTTCTGCTGGTCTTTAAGCTTTTTCAACTGTCCTAAGATTGTGCTTACATTTGTGCATATAAAGGCACAACTCCTACATGAACACAGAGCAGCAAGCAATCAGTCTTCAGACAACTTGACCCCAACTTCTTGGCA
Organism: Rosa multiflora; assembly: GCA_002564525.1. NCBI lineage: Eukaryota > Viridiplantae > Streptophyta > Magnoliopsida > Rosales > Rosaceae > Rosa > Rosa multiflora. The sequence continues at coordinate 59,582 of BDJD01002286.1, read as the reverse complement.
TTTGCAACTCATCTAATGTCCTAAGTCCTAACCCTCGCTATATATTTCAATTAAGATTTAGAAAACACAAAAAATAGAACTTTTAGGAGTAACAAAAAAGATTGCAGTGTTACTGTGTGATAAAGATGAATTCTTAAATGACACCAAGACATAACAATAACCTGAGTGCTAAATTTGGTAAACTATGGTCACTTCCTGCTTCCACACATACAATTGGTAACGATACAGACTGTCCACCTTTTGAAGCCTCCTCAAAGACAATCGTTATAGCATCTACATACACCACAATATTGGGTGCATGTGCTGGAGAAACATTCTGCAAAACATATTGACTAGTTCAGTAGGATCTTGAGATTAAAGATTAAAAAACATGCCATTCTAATGAATGATTGGATGCTATGAAACTATCATAAAAAGAAGGCATATTCAACAAAATAAAACTAGATCTGGTAATATCATTGTTTACACCTTTATCTGGACACAGAGAAGGTCATCTGTATTGCAGTCCGCAGCAAAAGAATGAATTTCTACAGGTTGTATGATTTCAAGTTTTCTCCTCCATCTTCTTCCTGGTGTATAGATGCCTTCCAATCCACAACGAACAGAAAACCTTTCGCGCTCCAATGACACACCTCGAAAAGATAAAAGCCCGTCGTAACCAGCTTTTTGACTCTTCAAGAGCTTCAGAGATGAAAACTGATCCCAGTCTTCACGATCAAAGCTTGGCTTAGAACTGGCGGCTGTAATAGGTGCAGGTGGTTGTGTAGTATTTTGTGGTAGTGATGACATGGAGTAACTTCTAAAATGGGATAAAATCTGAGAACCGGATGTGGGCTTTTGATGTGTGCCACCAATTCCTGAATTAGAAGTTAAAGGAGGAGATAAAGGACGAGCTGGAGGAGGAAGTACGTTATCCAAAGGAAGCAGCCATTTTAACAACTCTCCACATGGGTCCGGATTTGCATAAACCAAGTTCTCCTGAGCCTCTGTAGACAGACTTCTCTCACGGTACTTCTCAAACTGAAGAATCTCAATAACAGGGTCATTCAAAAAATCTACACCAACATTCACCTGTAAAAGAACCTGCACCCTTCCAAACAAGAAAATGAAATGAGAATAAGTGATTGCAAAGACAATTTAGCAAGTAAGAGGAAAAAAAAGAATTCAAAAATCTGGAAGGCATCGAAAAGCAAAACAGCAGTAGTATTCTCCATATTTTAGGCAAATGGAAACTCCCCCCCCCCCTTTTCCAGCCAGGTCCCCTTTTAATATAAATGTGAGTGTGTGTGCGTACATATAGAAAAATAAAACAAATAACCTATAAGTTTCACTACACGTACCACCATGTCTCCATTAGAAAGAGAGCAACACTTGACATTATTTCTTGCTACACCACCAGAGACTTTGGGATCAAAATTTCCTTTATCAACAATGGCATTGAGTTGAGACAATGCACTTTTCTGGGTTCCATTTAACGTGTCCTCTAGACCATCCATCTCAGAAGATTCTGAAGACTTCTTAGAAGAACCCTTTTTTGACCAAAGGGACTCACCTGACTCCGCAATCCTAACAAAAAAATGAGACCTCTCAAATCTTTGCAATAATATTTCAGTTTGTCTTTTGTGATCCTCCATTCGAAGAAGGGATTCACTAGCAGAAACATCCTTTTGTGGATCAGCCTTCTCTTTTGACAGGGTTTCACCAATTTGATCTGTACCTTGACCTTGACTATCAAGACTACTTTCTCCTTTTCTTGACAATGTATCATTTTCATCTTCCACGTTCCCATTTTGCTTCGTTGGGCTTTGCTTTAAACCATTTTTATTCATAGCTGCAGCTAATTTAAAAGGAGTAATAATTTCTGTATCCTGCTTACATGCTGACAGCAAGGCAAGGATATGAACATGTTCACCTGAAAAAATAAAATAATAACATTAATAATAATAGATTTCAGGTCATATTAGCTACTGGTATATTGTTCCATGTTTGGGAAAATACATGTCAGGAATGAAAGAGAGAGGAGATTCAGGAAACAGCTACCAGGAAAAACAAAGGAGCGGTCCATAGAGCGTAATGATTGTATCTCTGGTGCATCATTCCAATTATCGGGGAGTTCTTCTACAAGAACAAAACGAGCCTTAGAAATACAAGACTATATCACAACAATGCTACAGTGTACGTAAGGAATATAAGTACCTATTGGACCGTGTTATTTGCATATTAGAACTCACTTTATGTGCATCCATAAGTGTCCACGCCACACCGAATATCAATGTATAGAAAGTCAGTGTAATGGAATCACTTACTGTATGGAATCGCAATCCATCCTTCCTCATCCGAAACGTCATGATGCTTTGCTATAACAGATGAGTCGTTCTTTGCACCAGTGCCATGTTCAACTCCGGATTCATTTTCTCCAACGTGATCAGCAATTGCAGCATACTGTGGATATGAATCTTCAGCAATTAAACCCTCCAAAGTTGGTCCTGCTGGTTTCAGGGGAAGCTGCGCCTCCGGAGGTGGTTCATAAACAACAGCAGCAGCCGGTACATGTTGTACATGTTGACTAGATATTCTAAATAAATTCATCGTCCCGCCAAAACAAAAAGCGCCTGAAAATCACTGCCAATGTCATTCCATTTCTAAAAAAGATTACTCTTAACTCTAATACAAGTAAATGTGTGTTTCTAGCTACAAGTAAATGTGTCCAAAGTTGGTCCTGCTGGTTTCAGGGGAAGCTGCGCCTCCGGAGGTGGTTCATAAACAACAGCAGCAGCCGGTACATGTTGTACATGTTGACTAGATATTCTAAATAAATTCATCGTCCCGCCAAAACAAAAAGCGCCTGAAAATCACTGCCAATGTCATTCCATTTCTAAAAAAGATTACTCTTAACTCTAATACAAGTAAATCTGTGTTTCTAGCTACAAGTAAATGTGTATCTAAGAATCTAAACATTTGAAAACTACAGCTTGAGCCTCAACTGGAGAAAAATAGATAAAAATTTTACCGGCAATGAGGTTTTGTGACAATCTGAAGGACTAAAGTGAATATAAAAGAAATGATATGCCAACACTGTAAGGAATTGAGATTGGTACAATCTTTTCTTTTCTTGTAAACTTCGGTGACCAAGATGAGCAGACAAACTAAAGGAATGAAAGGAAAGGAAGCATAGACAAAATCAAAGAAGATAATTGCAGCAGTGCTGCAGCTCAAAAGACTTTTGGAAAAACAAAATTGACAATCAAATTGATTCATTTAATAATGGGATGGTGATTTTTGATAAACTTATATAATTATGATGAACTTATGTGAAAAATATGCCATTTAAATGTTGATGGTAATTAGACTGCATGGCTTAATTAAACTATCAGAACACTCATTTTTCTGTCTTTTTTTTTTTTTATCCTTTTGTGCTTTTGGAATTCCATTGTTGACATTTCATATTTGTTCACCTTTACCACCGCCCTGCTGCATTTGAAATTGATGTCTGCTGCTGCAAATAAGGCTAGCAATAAGTGTGTTGCACTTATTTCTACATATCAAAGAATTGACCAATCATACATTGGCCGATCATGTAAGCCAGTCGGTGAAAATAAGGCCAGGCAAAGAGGTTACTGGAAGTCCTACGTAGACCTCATTAACATGCAAAAAGCTATGTAGTTTGATTGCTAGCTAGCTACCAGATCCAAGCACTTCTATTTTCCGTCATCACCATCTATGTAGGACAAAAGATTAAATAATTTATATTCTACATAGTCTATAGCTACATAAGCTTAATTTGATTGTGGACTATCTACCCTTTCTGCAATCTAAACAAACTCACCTGTGAGTCCCTGTATATTTGGCCAGGTTTCATCAACTTCCTGGCTTGGCCTTTTGCTTACACAAACACACCTTTACAAAGCCTGGAACCTTCCCTTTTATAGGTACTCTTCCCTCTACCTGCCCAATAAACAAAGGTTCTCTTCTCCACTCTGATCTCCAAGTCCTATATCTCTCCCAGAAATTTAAAAATACTGAAACAATATGAGGTTTGAATTTTAGTGAACTGCAGGTTACCGAACTGCAGTTTTTACTAAAATGATTTTGTTACCTCCTTTCTACCAGACAATAACAGCAAAAATTGGCTCAAACCTAGCTTCAAACCTTTGAACTTGCAAACCAGCAAAGAAATAACTACTTACTATTCTTACCAACGAAACCTCTAAACAAAATCACTGACAACCCAATATCCAAGTATTCAATTTTGAAACATCCAATCATTGACCATTCAAATATACAACCCACAAAAATTTCAAATCAAATTCTGACAAAACCACAAATACCTTCCACTTGTGTTGTCAATAGCTTTCGGTCTGTCTCTTCTCCTTCTCTTCTTTCTTCCCCGTTCTCTCCTCCCTTTCTTTCGTCTCGCCTCTTTCTACGATATGGATTCCCTGATTGATTCCTACGATATGGATTCCCTGTTTCCTACGATAGATTCCCTCAGAATTAGCACTCGTTACTGACCATCTACAATAATCACATCATCTCAGATAATTAAAAATTAAAAATATAAGAATAATTAAAAAATAAAAATATAAGAACTTTCCCAATTTCAACCCAACTTGAAAAAGGAAGAAGCAAAATTCAATCATACCCAGTATCCCGAATCAGTTCTCCCTCCCTCTCCTTCTGGCCAAGTCTCGCAAAGATGAACAATGACTTTCGTCTCTAATAATAAGTACACTAATTAGATGAACAATCTTCTATGCCTCTCTCTTTCTGCCTGCAACGATGACGGATCAGATCGCACTCTCAATCTAAACCTCTATCTCTCTCTCTATTTCTGGATCGTTCTGGGACTCAGTCTGAAGCTCTCTCTCTCCCCCTGGATGATTCTGAAATGGCAGGATCAATTATTTGGCTGCGATAACAGCCGTCCTTGGTCATAACATGAATCCGCAAAAAAAAAAAAAAAAAAAAACGTCACGAAACTATTGTATGTACAGTGCATGTGAACAATTGAATGAACAGTGACTAGAAACAGTAACCGGCTTTAGATGTATGTATAATAACTAGGAAAGGTTGTCCGCGCGTTACTGCGGGAGTTATGATTGTTTGTGAATTGTTTTAAAAAGTAAGTGATTGTATGCATAAGGACATGATTGATTTTTTGATTGGAATGAATGTATGATAAAGAGGATTGGCTAGGTATCAAAGGAGTGTCCTGTTATTGCTAAGAATTTAAGAGACAAAGTTTTACTGCTGTTTCTGAATACACCAGAGCTGCTAAAGTGCCATCTATATTTGGCTGCGTGACTAAACAATTGAGGCCCTAAACCATAAGCATCTCTTTGGCTGCGTGACTAAACAATTGAGGCCCTAAACCATAAGCATCTCTCCATACAAATGAAATGTAACCCAAAAAGAGTAAACAATTATTGAAGCCAAGCTTAAATAGAGAAATGAAGAACTGCATAGTCTATTGTAGTTGCTGTAGAGCTAACCCAAATGATTACTATATGAACAAAGCTTTCAATATTTGATCGCTTTTCTGCAGCGTCATTTGTTTTCTTTAATTTGTAGGATGAGGAATTTGGTGTATTTGCTGTTAAGATTAATGATATATTGGTTGTTGAAGATAATGATATCTCAGATGATAAAGATAATGACCAAGATGATGTGCGGTAACTGAATCTTTTACTTATATTATGTAGTACAGCAGTTAGTGTGTGCCATGCTTTAACACAGTAACTGAACCACGAAAATATGGTTTGACATGAACAATGTAATATAAAAAGTGTCAATTATCATTTGGCAACTCATAAGCAAAGTGATAAAAGAAAGGAACAAACTTGAGGCAAAAACAGTAAAACCAAAATAAGCAATGATAATGCAATTACTAAAGCATTCACACCGAATAAATTCTAAGAAATCACTAACAGCTTGAAACAGAAGGAAGCAATAGACTTGCCAGTTAGAATACCTTGTGAAGCTGAAGGAGAGCTCATTTTCCCATTTATCTTCTTCAATCAGCAAAGCTAAGCACACTGCAAAAATATAAATACACATCGTTTAGGAAAATTTAGAGAAAGAAAAAGCTGAAGAACCAAATATTTATTCAGCAAATACCTGAAATCTATAGCAAAAGATTTTGCATTTGTTAGATAGAAATACGATATGAACCAAGTTTGAAAAACATGTGAAAAGAATGACTCCTTAGTGATAAGAAATATTAGAGGGTTCAATTATATAGAAAAGAGTAAGAAGGGGAGGTGGTTCTATACATAAAATCAATGTATGTATTTGAGTTTAGAGTAGGCAAGAAAGGTGGCAGTGTAAACAAACACATCTGCCATTACACAAACATAATGCAGTGACGGTCTTCAATCATTTGTCTTATTAATCATTTTGAAGCTTATGATATGAAATTTCAAATGGAAAAAGAAAGCCTTACCAACAATGTTTGATGACATCAATCATATATAAGGCTATATCTGCTTCAAGTTTGCGGAGCACTATCAAAATTGAGAATGCTGATTTTCTGTAGAATGAGTGAAACAAAAGTGTTAGCTCATGTAATTGTTTGTAGTATGGGTAGTAGGAAAAGATATGTAGTGTATACTATACTTACATAGATAGATTTCAGTGCTTCTATTGTCTACATAAATGAACACCAACTAACAAAACCAGGGACAGCGGCAAAACAACAATCCAAGTACTGCTTTGCATAGAACCTACACAACCAAAACAAAAGGATTATTAAAAAAAAAAAAAAAACATTCTATAAATTCAAAACAACAGATATATATATTGAAAGATCACTCAGTTTTTTCAATGTAAAACAACAAAAGATAGTCTTACAACTTTAATAGCATTCTTTTCACCTCATATTCATAGCCACACTAAATTCAAAACAGAACAATCCAGTAATGGACAATGATGTCAACAGTGAAACCAATAGTAAATCATATGGAAATAAATACACTAATAATTAATCAAAAAACAATCCAGCTAACTTTTCTAACTGTAACGTCATCTTCTTTTCACAGCTCTACTGACCTTCTATTAGATTTTTACATGATTATACGTCTTTAGCCTATCATGAACAGAGGAGATTTTACATATATTACGATACTGAAGCACAACCATCAAAACAAATTATCAGATGAAATCTGATTCAATTATTATCACTGAAACACACGTGTAACCCCAGCAGAAAGAAAACTAAGAGAAAAAGAACATAACAGCAACAACACACATTTCAAAACCTCCAATCCTTACTCCCCCAACGAAACCCAGATCTATAACAATCATTTGTTATCTGAATTACTTGCACATTTGGTCTCTATCTTTTCATTTATTTACTTCAGTATTTATTGAAAATAGAAGTAGACAGACAATACTGAATTTAGAATAAAAACTCTTCACAATTTACCCAAAAAAAAAAAGGCCTCACCTTGAACCTCCTCCAATCAATCACTGAAATAAACTGAAGCACAAACAATACCCCTACAAAATCGAAACTGAAGTCAATTGAAAACCAATCACAGCAAAAAACCCAATCAAAATGACAAACCAACGTAACAAATCAAAAACCCAACCCAAAAGGTACCCGACAGAGTTATCCAAAATGCAGATCCTCCTCCTTCTCACAGCAAAACCGAACAATACCCCTACAAAATCGAAACCCAATTCAATTAAAAACCAACCACGGGAAAAAACAGACCAATCAAAACTATAAACCAAAGACAGCTATCAAGAACCAACCCAAAAGGTAAACGGCAGATCTTCTTCCTCCTCACAGCAAAACGGAATCACCACTCTCTCTCTCTCTCTCTGTTTCGACTGTGCTTTCTCAAGAAACAAACCTGCACTCTTTCGACTGTGCTTGCTCTCGATCCTTCTATACCTGTTTGGCTCTCTCGATCCTTCTTGATCTCTCTCTTCGTGGAGCAAGCAAACAGAGCCACGTGGAAACCAACCAAACCAATCAGAGTGCAAAAAGCAATGGCAAACTGTAATTAAGGAGAAACATAGGGGCAAAAGCGTCAGTTTACTGTTCACAACAATGAACAGGCCTTATGAACAGGGCTTTCTGGCTTTCTGCTTTAGATGTATGTATGTATAATTTGTTTTCCAACTAGAGGAAAACTTTAAGCACATTCACCAGTTGCACCTTACCAATTTTGCTTTTGCATTATATTGTATTGTGTATTGGCTCTTCTGAAAAGCTAACAATTCTGCAAAAAAAAATAAAAAAAAGGCGCACACTGGTTGATGAAGACTTTCTCATGGGGCTTTCCTTTTCAATAAAATCAATCAGCACACTTTCGTAGCCCGAATCTGTAAATTCATATGCCATATCGAGTATCAGAGCACACAACTGGCAGCTTACAATGTTTCACTCGTACTCATAGCCAACAAATCTAGCTAGTACTCTACAAAAGCATACATAATACGGAGTGACAAATAACATACATAATACATCCACAGTAGTCAAGGTGCAGCCTTTCCAATTTCCGTACGATAATGAGAAAGTTCTTATGTTTCAAAGATCCAAATTAACTTCAAAACGAATTTGTTAACAATGGCAGCAAAGCAGGATCTGCATTATCTTCAGGTAGTAAACCAACTACCAATTTCGTAGTAGATACATCTACAGAGAAACCCCTCTCGACCATTTCATAGTAGATACATTAGTCCCATAGGCCCTAATGTCTCATTGTTATTAATAATTTAATAAGACCTTGGATAATTTTGTCATGGGTGCATTGATCTGGAGAATAACTTTTATCTTCCATTTATTTTAGAAACTTTGCTGCTTCAACTAATATAGTGGCCCCAACTCCAAAGTCATTAATCATTATATTTTGTGTCCTGACATCAGGTTGAAATCCTTATGATGATAAATAGCAAAACGTTTCCCTAGCAGATTCAACTCTTCCAGCCTTACCCAAACCTTCAATAAGAATATTGTATATAATACAATATCTATATATATCTAACTTCATGCCTTCCAACTCTCTCTACAGTTCCATTGTGATATCTAGTTATTGGTAATTACATAGGCCGTCCAGTAAGATACCATAAGTTTGAACATTGGAAGTTAGTTGGCCACTACTTTGCATCTTGTATTGCATGTATGATCCATCACAACTAATGTATCGTGAAAAACCATGCAGATGGCCAGCCATGATTACATTCAAATGCGTTGCACAACATTGTTAACAATGACGACTCAAGTAATTCTTTGGTTCCTTATAAGTCATTAATCGAATATATACTCTTGAAAAACCAGAGAGCTATATGATAAACAAACGCATCCAGAAGTACATACGTAACAAGGAGCTAAAAGACAAGCACATACCATGAGGCAACAACAACTAATCCGGCAGCAATTCATAGTCAGAGATTAGTACAAGAAAAATACATATTCTCAACAAAAGACGAAGCCAGATTGATTTTCTTTTATCTTCTTAGAACTCAGCAGCAGCTAAGAGAAACAGGGTAATAAGTACAATATGCAATTGCTCATTGATGTTCTCAATTTTTTTTTTTTTACAAAGGTTTGAAAGTCAAATTGAGCAAACACTGATTAGTTAATTATATTTCTAATAGTAGCTGCACATATTTTCAGCTACCAAGCTCTATTACATATATAGCCAAATAGCCAAGATCCAAAACCCAGCAGAAAGAAAGAAAGGAACCCAGAAAATCATAACTCCAGTTTTCAGAAGATCATAAATAGCTGAAACCCAGAAAATCATTCTTACCTACCACCCAAATTCACCCCCTTCCTCCCCATATCAAAACCCAATAATTCGAATAGCTGATAAGAAAATCTGTGCTTTTATCTTACATCTCTAATAAACTGAATCACATCAAACTCCAAATTCAGCAACCCAATAAACACCCGTAAATAAACATGAGTAATCAGATATGGTAAATAGTATTTCAAATAAGCAAAAGCTGGCAACTTGTTTTAACTGACATATACTGGGCAACAATTCACAGAAAAAGTACCTGGGATGATCAATTTACTCGATTTCCCTCTTCTTCTTCCTCTTGTTCTTTTCTTTTCTTCTGTTCCAACAAAATCCCAAACGAAAAAAGGTTTTATGAGCTCTCATCAAACATAAAGCCATTCATCTCTAACAGCTAATAATTAGCAGCCATGAATCTGAACAAAAAAAAACAGAGCATTGGCAATCCAAATTTCAAATACCCACCAATTGAATTTTTGATTGGGTTTTTCAATTTCGAATCAAACAATTCGAATCGTACTTCAAAACCCACAAAGCGTGTTCACCATGGCAAACCAACCTTCCAAAATTCAATAAAGAACTGAAATTTCAGGCGAAGTCATTACCTCTTCCCGTCTCGGATCGGCCTCACTCTGGCTATTACGAAATCCAGACGAACCTCTCCTCTTCTGCTTTCGATTCCAACAACCCAATCTCCTCTTCTTCCTCTCTCTCGGATTAGCTTTCCTCTCTCGCGCCGGTCTCAGAATGAAAACACCATCGAATAACAACACTTCCGATACATGGCTGATAGAGGCTTCCCGAAGATAGTAGATTGGGTGTTTCGTAATTGGTACACGGCAGAGCTATCCAAGACGTACATCTCCTTCCTCTCTGACTCTCTTTCGCTCTCTTTCTGTTTCGACTGTGCTTCCTGTAGAAACCAACAACGAGAGAAATATACCCAACATCTATTCTCAAAAAAAAAAAAATATATATATATATATATATCTATCTATACTATTATTAAGAGCAACTCCAACAGCTTCCCTATATTTTAGTTTTTCTCTATTTTAGGGAAAAACGAGCCTCTTTTGCTCCAACAGATTCCCTATAACTATCTCCATTTTAGGGAAAGTGAGGAGAGAGAAAACAAAATTCCCTAAATTTACAGCAATCTCTAAAATTTTAAGGAAGAATTTGGAGATTTTAGAGGTTGCTGTAAACAAGGGAATCTGTTGGAGTTGAAGAAGAAAAATTGCTTAAAACTTTGGTTTTTGCTTCCCTATAATACAAAAATTATAGAGAACCTGTTGGAGTTGCTCTAAGAGAAGAGGGTTTGTTAACCAAAATCTAAAATTTTGACATAATTAATCATAGAATATTAATAAACTTTGAGAATTAATTAAATCACAAGGATAATTAAGACATTTACAAAATGTATTTTTCTTTAAAAAATTTGAAAAAAAATTATCCACAACCCACTTTTATCTCCCCCCCTTTCTTTTCTCTGCAATAACCAACTTTTTTCTTCTTCTTTTTTCTGAAAAAAAAAAAAATTAATAGCTTGCACATGCAGAGCATGTGTGGAAAAATGCTAGTACTATTATTAAGAGAAGAGGTGTTGTTAGCCAAAACTGATTTTTTTTACATTTATAACCTTCAAATATTAAAATATCATGGATTACATTTTAACATTAGGGATAAAAATGTAAAAAGCAAAATAAAACAATAAAAAAACAAAATAAAAGAAAATA
>BDJD01002284.1:143952-158364 GCA_002564525.1 Rosa multiflora | reverse complement strand
TAACCAATTGTAGTTAATGAAATGCAATGTAAGCTCACCTTTCGAAGGGGTAGATCCAACGATAATGTACAGGGCCACCAATTAGAGCTTCTTGTGCAAGGTGAATTGGTAGGTGAACCATAATGTCAAAGAAAGAGGGAGGAAAAAACCTTTCAAACATACACATAGTTTCTGCAATTTCTTCATCAAGAACACCTATAGTTTTCTTCTCAATCTCTCTCTGACACAACTGATGGAAAAAAGAACACATGCGAAAAATTGCAATTCTTGGTCCTTTAGGCAGAAGTCCTTTTAAAGCTACTGCAAGAATCTGTTGTATCAAAACGTGGCAATCGTGTGACTTCAAACCCATGATCTTGTTGTCTTGTAAAGAGACACGATTTGCAAGATTGGAACAATACCCATCTGGCAATCTTAACTTGGCTAACCTCTTACAAAATATCTTCTTCTCCTTCTTTGAAAGCACGTAAGGTGCTGCATCACTTTTAGAGTTGCTGGAACCATTTTCTTTTGGGTGCAATTTCTTTTTAATACCCATCACTTTTAAATCTTTCCGACAATTCAAGTTATCCTTTGTCTTTCCCTTCATGTTGAGTAAAGTGCCAATGATGCTCTCACATATATTTTTTTCAATGTGCATCACATCTAAATTGTGTCGCAATAACAAAGTCTGCAACATAGAGAATGTATATATTAAATTACTGCAATCAATGTTACAAGGTTTCAGCAAACTCTAATGAAACTAAATAATAATAAATAAATAAAACGTACCTCCCAATATGGTAACTCAAAAAACATTGATTTCTTCTTCCATCTCTTCGAAGGCTTTAAAGGATCCTCACTGTCATCATCACCATCATCATCTGAATTATCGTAGGAATCATCCTCCATTTGATTGACTGAACTTTTTATACCTTCAGTTCTTCTCCTTTTTCTATTGTTACTGCTGCCAACCTTTTTTTTCTTTTTTCTTGTGCAACACTTAGCCTCCTTACCCCAATTATTGTTAATATTCTTCACCACTTGAAATACCTCTGAACCAGTTAGCTTTCTAGGCCTCACTCTATGTTCCTCGGTTCCATTAAACCAAGTTTTATTGTGCCGATATGGATGATCATGTGCAAGAAATCTCCTATGGCACATATATGCATGCTTTCTTCCATTTGGCAGCCATTGAGAGGATGTTTGAACACCACATACTGGACACGCTTTCTTTCCCTTTGTGGAATATCCTGACAAATTCCCATAAGCAGGAAAATCGTTTATTGTCCACATCATTATAGCTTTCAAGTTGAAGGTAGACTTGGTGAATGCATCATATGCAGTAACCCCATTGACCCATAACTCTTTTAAATCTTCGATAAGGGGTTCCAAGTACACATCAATGTCATTTCCCGGTTGCTTAGGACCGGGGATTAGTAATGTCAACATTAAATGTTCCTTGGACATGCATAACGATGGAGGGAGGTTATATGCAACCAAGATCACAGGCCAACAACTATATCGGGAACTAAGATCACCAAACGGATTAAATCCGTCGGATGAAAGACCAAGTCTAAGATTACGAGGATCTTCTGCAAATGAAGGCCACTTGCTATCAATCTTCTTCCATGCAAGTGAGTCAACTGGATGACGCATCTTGCCATCTTGACTTTTATGAGTGTGGTGCCATGTAAGCTGTTCTGCCTTTTCAGAATCCTTAAACATTCTTCTAAATCTAGGGATTATAGGAAAATATCTCAAGACCTTTGCAGGGACTCCTTTCTCAATCTTTTGGGTGCGCTTATTTACTTTCCACCGAGAGGCACCACATTTAGGACAAGTCTCTGTGTGCTCTAGACTCTTTCTAAATAAACAACAATCATTAACACAAGCATGAATCTTCTCATACCCTAGATCAAATGCTTTGAGTAATTTTTTTGTTGAATATAGAGAACTAGGAAGTATGTTATCTGGAGGTAGAAGACTACGAACCATCTCTAGAAGTTCATCGTAGCCACTATCAGATAAACTATTCCTTGCCTTAAACTTGTAAAACATTACTGTTGCTGACATCTTTGAGGAAGGACAACCTGTGTATAAAGGAAGTTCTGCTTCGGAAACTAAATTTGCAACATTAGGCTCTATTGGTTCAGGGGCAGGTTCCATAAATTCATCATCTAAATATGCATCTCTGTACATTCTATATGTCTCTAAATTCTCCATGTTATTCACCATTTCTTGTTGTACAGAAGTGTTCGGCTCATCCCTATGAAAAGTACAGTTACTATAACTTTCATATAACCCATTTGAGACCAAGTGATCTAAAACTTCATTAGGTGGATGGGACCAGATATTTATACAGCCACTACAAGGGCATTGGATCCTCTTCGGGTACCCCTTACTTGCATGAATACTAGTAACAAACTTTCGCGCTCCATCATAAAAGGCCCTAGGATTGCTAAGACAAAAAAATAATAAAATGTTTATCAAATGGAATTTTAGTTTATACCATCAAAATATAAGGGTTTCTGGTTTAGATATAACATGTTTTTACAGTGTGCCCATTCTGTATCCATTTTGTTTCACCTTCGTTTTCCTTGGGCTACGTTCTAACTTGTATTTAGACAGCAAAAATTTTACAATTTAAACACTATAACTGTACTTATCCAGATACTACTAACCATTAAAAGTAATAAAAAACAGAAATAAAAACAAAATAACCAACTAAACACAGAGCTTCACATATGCATTTCTTTATATTTCATTGTTTCAATATGTGCTTGCCTTAGTTAAAGGAACTTTGAAATCAAATGACAAGGACGAGGGGGAGAGAGAGAGATCTTACTGCTAAATGCATTTCACGAAAAGCAGATCATTTAATACTTCATTGCATACAAAGCTGCTCTGCTACCAACTCTAGCTAGTACTGAACTGTCAATGTTGATATCTCCATGGGTTGAAAAAGTGTAGCTGGATAATATGATAACTATATCAGAAATCATATTAAAATGCAGCAATTATGGAAAAAAAAAAAAAAAAAAGGCTAGATAGAAGTAATACAACAGAGACGTCTAGAAGGCAACATATAACAAATTTTCATAAAAATAATAACTCGTCGGATCAAATTTGCAAGCTTTCAATTGTAAAAGTATACTAATAGCTAGGTTTCAAGATTCAATTCCTTTTTCACCTAGTCCCATTATAGTTAAAAAGGAGAGAAATAAAAAAGACAGAGTGTAAGAAGTAGAAACTGAACATAACGCATAGCTGATTGAGATTCCAGATATAGCGCATCATTAGACTATCAATTTAATTTCTTATACACAATGAAAAGAAACCTACAATCATGGTGTTCTTGGTTAGAGTTTGACCTGCCCAAAATTACCAAGTGAATAGGAATGATCACTATGTTGATCATGACAAGTATTCTTGAATGACTATGAATATGCCAAATTGGGACCAAGCAACAGATGTTGACCACGTGCTAATGATTAGTTATCATAATTGAACCATATATATATATATATATATATATATATATGATGTACTCGTTTCCAGTTTGAACCATATACATCCATGATGACAATATTAGATTAAACGTAACAACCTTGACCAAATCATTATTTTGCTAAATGTTTAACAATGTAGCAATTAAAAAAAAAAAGTGGCTACAGAGAAGTAATACTGCACACTACAAGAAAAAGTATTAATCATAGCACATCACTATAGCGTTTTTGCATGAACTTGGATCTGGTCATAATGGTTCTAAGATTAATGCTTTTATTTAATTACCTGTTTTATTTGACAACAATCTGCAGATCTGTATGATGGTAATACATCTATCCTTAGATATGGTATGGCTTTTGTTCTTGAAGATGGTGTAGAGGTACTAATTCACCCACTTTAGCCTTTTCCTTTCGTTATATATAGTTGCCCATATTAATAATTGACCATTGCTTCTTCATATGACTCACACTGTGTTATAGCAATACTATTATGAAGCTTTTGAGCTGAAACTTTATTCCTAACAAGTTCATTTAGACTTGGATAACAAACTAGCTACCTTGTCAGAACAGAGGTAATATTCAACTAAAAATCTGCAGTTTTACTTCTCCTATGGCAGTGGCTGACCAATTCGCAACTTTCCATCATACATGCACAAGTCATTGTTCATGTATTGTTGGTGAACATATGCTTCAAATTCTATAGAAGAAATACTTTATACTGCATCCCAAACTTTTTTGCTAAGAGCCTTGGTATTTGTAGAATATATAGATCAAATATATAAGTGAAGGCCAGGAAACAATGGCGGAATATTTTCACACTTTTTCATATAAAAAAATATCTCATACTTGCTTCAACACTGATGGGCATTAAAATTGAGCAAAATTAATGCTAGCTAATGAGATCATTTTTGTCTTTCTTTTAGTTGGCATCTACGGAATTGCATTCAACAAACAAGAACAACGGAATAGCATAACCTATCACAGGTTGGGTAATCTTGGTTTTGTCCTATTTTCATTGTACGTAGCTCTTATTTTATCCATCTGCTGACCCGTATATTTTTTTTCTATTAGCTCCTTGTGGTTGCAGTTCATTCCCCTGTAGTATTAGTTTCTTTGTGTATATATATAATTGCTCCAGATACAAACCAACTATGTTCCTCTACTATAATTGGTAAGGCCCAAGTTGAACCTTTTGATTTATAATGTCTTATTCATCTTAAACATGCATTTCAATGCAGGTATTGATCCCAAAATGGGTCGAGACCTAGTAGCTCAGAAAATAAAAGAGTGTATTTTTTTTCTTCAATAAAAGTTTATTCAATTTCGTTCAAATTGATAAAATCAAAGAATAACTCTTGAATATACTTGGGTATCTGTTTGTCATCGTAATGGGTTCCAAGATTACTGCTTTAAGTTAATTACTTTGCTTTATTTGACAGAAATATGCAAATCCTTACTTGAATACGGATGCTGATCATGTCTTCCTTTGAACATGGAGTTGTTTTTGTTCTGGATAATGGTGGAGAGGTACTTTACCCATTAACTTTTTTCTTAATTTTTTGTAATACACCTACTTGTCTTCATAGTTTACTCACGTTAATAATTCACTTCAACTGTGCCCTCTAAACTGTCCAGTGTCCAAACTAGTAGTAAGCAGTTAGGCACCCACAGATTACCTAAGGCAAAAGGGCAATAGGCAAAAGGCCAAAGGTTCTCTTTTACTCGTATAAACTTACTTCAAGTTTCAATTATTAATGGCAAAAACAAATCCTCCTTTATAAATTTGATTATTGTTTCTTTTCTCTCAGAGAATCAAAACCCATTACATAAACATAGAGAATTACAAAAACTGTAGCAAACCCAAATCCAAGACACCCATAAAGCTCAGCTCTTCAAAGCACTTGAAGACTTGAGCTACTAGCCTCTGGTACCCTTCAATCCCTAGTCAATAAAGATGATGATTTTTGTTTGTTTTTAACTTATATTCTTTCCCATAATTGTGGATGATATTCTCTGCCGTCTATGTTTGACTAGTGGGTTTTCTTCTCTCTAGAATAAGTAGAAGGAAATCTTGCTGCCCTTTGATTTGTTTGGTAAGGTAAAGCTGGTTTTTGAGGCTTATTGGTTCCATTGTTGTTAAAGTTCAAAGCTTTAGAGGCAAACATATATGAATGAAAGTTTATGGTGTCGTGGCATAGACGTCTAGAGGACAAACATATAACAAATTTTCAGGGAGAAATATCCAACTCGAGCTAACACCTACACTCCTATAACACTCAGCTGAATTAGATACAATTAGCCACTGCTTTTCAGTGAGATAAATCCAAATGAAGAAACTTCTACACTAAAATCCCAGAAGAGTTTCACCTCAAAACCAGCAACTTGTTGCTTGAAATCAAGCAAATATTGAAATTTGAAATCTAGTTGGAATCAGATCCCTAGACCATATATATGGAAGCAAAGAAACTCAATTCAATCTCAAATTGTTACCCAAAAGCAGAAATTTAAATTTAAATGCACACAGGCCACATCCCAAAGCACCTCAAAAACTACAGAAAGAGCTAACTAACTAGCAACAACCTGCAAGTGAAGCAATTAGCGCTGACCTTTTTAAAAAGTGGAGCAATAATCAACACCAGTCTCTGCCTCAACTCGAAACCCCTTGACCAAAACCCCTAAGTTGCTCAGCAACCATAGTCCTTTATACCCACATCTCAAAAACATCACAGAACACGTACCAACCATCAACACACATCATAAGAAAGAAGAAAAGGCCTCAGAGTAAATTTGAAAAAGGTTCAAGGTTTCACAAGCATTGCCATCACTTAGCAGATAAAGCAATGTCCCTTTATACATTGCCTAACTTCTACGAATGAGAAAGCACTTTTTCACAAATGGGTCTTCCCCCATTTTCAAAATCCATAGGCCTCTCTCTCTCCCCATAATTTTTCAAAGCAAATCCAATTCCAACGACCAAATTTACTCAGAAACTAATTCAATACACTGATCAATCAAACCAAAAGTTTCAGATTTTACAAATCAATCAAACACCTATCTTAGATTACGAAATACCCAACTATAAATCCAACACTTTAGACACACCCAGTTCAATTTTGATATAAAAACCCAAGCAAATATACCAAAATCTATATGAATCCACAATATCACATGGCCATACCTGAATATATGATTAGAAATCACAATCTAAGACACCCATCTTTGTCCTCGACCAAACACACAACGGCGCGCAGGTCACGAAATCTAACTGGTTGCCCAAGAGCAGAACTCGGGGAAGAGTTCAGATTTTTGCAGCAGCTTGAGAACTGGGTGATTAGACGATGTTTGAGATTTTTGCCATTAGGTAAGTGATTAGAAGAGGTTTGAGGCTCTGCGAACTGGGTAAGGCTTTCTTAGAAGAGAAAATTGAGGAAAGAAAGAAAATTTTGGGAAAGTCATTTGGGAAAGTCGAGAAATGAGGAAAGAGAAAATTGAGAGGGAAGTCAGAATTTTTAGGGAAAATTTCGCGCCTTAAGAATCCTTTTTTACGGCATGCTTCTTGTGCGAGCCGTAAATGACTTTTTTGATAGCTATTTTTACGGCATGCACAATATGTGTGCCGTAAAAGCATTATACAATTATGGCGTGCGCCTTCCGCGGGCCATAAAAGACTAATTGATAAACACTTTAACGGCGCTCCTATAAAACACGCCGTAAAAGACTAAATGAGAAAGGTTATTTACGGCACGCAAAATATGCACGCCGTAAAAGAGTAAAAATTATGGCGTGCAATAATGCACGCCATAAATTTTACGCCGTAAATGCCTGGAATTCTTGTAGTGTCTACAGGATCTGGAACAGATTACCGGCATGCTTCTTGTGCGAGCCGTAAATGACTTTTTTGATAGCTATTTTTACGGCATGCACAATATGTGTGCCGTAAAAGCATTATACAATTATGGCGTGCGCCTTCCGCGGGCCATAAAAGACTAATTGATAAACACTTTAACGGCGCTCCTATAAAACACGCCGTAAAAGACTAAATGAGAAAGGTTATTTACGAGCGGATATTTTTTCTAATTGATATACACCACGCACTTTGAGTACTGAAGGTACCAAACACAAAGATATCTCTCATATTGGAAACATAAATGTGGGTTCTTCTAGAGCTATCCACCAAGATCTATAGGATCTGAAACAGATTACCTTTACCTTGGTAAAGATAAATATTGAGAGCTACTTATGATCTTTAGAGATCATGCGCATCATTGCAGCACATATCTTTCCTTCTTTCTTTCGCCAAATTTACTTAGAAGGAAACAATTCATTGGGATCCATATATGTTAGAACTCTAGCTAGGTTCTTAACAAGGTGACATCTTTGAAACTTCCATGTCATAGTATTTCACTCGAAACTTCTAGTTCGAGGCTAACCATTGTGCTCTTTGTGACCCTTTAATTATACTCAAAGCTTCTGGGTTGAGTTTAAATAACTTTTGGAACTTCAGGTTCCAAAAGGAGCATGAACTTTATTTAGAGGATCCACATTAACATTGCTGAAGAACTGCAAGCTCTAATATAATCAAGGATCAAGAAACTTCAAGTTTCGATCTCTTTTTGGCGATACCTTTGAAAAACTTCAAGTTCTCATGTGATTAAAGATAAAGAAACTTTAGGTTCTAATATCTTTCAATCACAAAATTCACAACACCATATTTTAATATTATTATGGTGGAAGTCCTAGCCAAAATAAAGGAGGACTCGTAATATAGCATTGTGGAATATTAAGCATGTTAAAAGAATCTCAGTTCTTACTTTGGTAACTTCTCTTCCAAAGTGGCATGATAAAAATCTACCATAGTATGGAGTGCAAAACATGCATATGCCTAATGCTTAATTCCACTCACATGTAGAAAGCATTCCCATGATTTTTGGGCACCACTCATATGGTCTTTTCATTTGCCACTATTCCACTTCTTGTGGTTATGATTTGGCCATTCAAAATTGGCTTTATGATACAACCCGTACAAGATGGCAAGCTCTTCCAACATATGTCTCTTTTGGAGGTGCATAATGCAACTATACTCCACTAGATGAACTCATCCGGAGTGATCGATTAATCAGATCTACAAGACCTAAGATTATTGTTATTACCAGAGCTTTAAAGACCATGAACATGATCACATTATGTTGTTGACACAATGTTTTCATAAATGGGATGTGTCAGGATTTAGAGCTTCAGGTTCTTGTATAATCTCATGTAGAAAATAACTTACTCGAAACTTTAGGTTTGAGGGTGACACATACTAGAACTTTTTCATTCTAGATCTACTCGAAACTTCAGGCTCAAGTCTACACAATTAGACGCTTCAGGTTCTAAGAGTGGAGTGAACTTTAGGTTCACATATAATTATAAGAAGAGAGATTGTACACCCATTTTCATGTAACACCAAGTTGAGGAACTTCTAGTCCTCTTATAATTGGGAAACATTAAGTTTCCACCATATATTCACTCGTAACATCTGGTTCGAGTTTGACTAATTAGAACTGCATGTTCTAAAATATGGTATTTACATGTGACCATCTTGTAGTAGCATCAATCATGACCATAAAATACCGAAATGGTCTACAAGACGGTTGGATAAGCCCACAAATGTCCCCTTGAACTCTTTGTAAAAATGATGGGGAATTTGGATTAACATTTGCAAAAGATGGCCTCATGATCAACTTTCCTTGTGAACATGCTTTACAAGGATTATTGCTTGGCAAAATAATATTCTTATTCAACAATGGGTGTCCATTGGAATTTGCAATAATCCTACGTATCATGGTGGATCCGGGGTGACCCAAACGGTCATGCCAAAGCATAAATATATGTTGATCAGTGAACTGCTAGTTCACGACATGGTATGCCTCAATTGACTTAATGGTTGTATAATACAAACTAGATGAGAGGGCAACCAATCTTTCCAATATACGCCTTTGGCTGTAAGTATTGGAAGTAATGCAAAGATATTCCACATTGTTCTCATTTGTGGTTTCTATGTGGTACCCATTTAAGCGTATATCTTTAAAACTCAACAGATTCCTTCTACATCTGGAGGAGTATAATGCCTCTTGAATGGATAATTAAGTACCACTTGGTAACCGAATATGAGCTCTTCTAGAGCCTTCAATTAGGTCTGCAAGACCTGAAATGGATGTCACTTTTGCTCTGATCAAACTTGAATTGGAGAAATATTTTTGATCTCGAAGGATCGTGTGCGTGGTCGCACTGTTACAAGACATATGCCTTCTCCATTTTTCTTTAGTTGAGAGCATCCATTTTCCATATTCATGCTTGTAGATAGATACCTCTACTAGCATGACTAGTTTGCTATCTCACCAAGCATAAGTAACACCCTCTTTGGGACACCCACAAGCCATGGTGAGGCCCAACCGCTACTTGCATCTTATAGCCCTATGTTCAAGCTACGCTACGGTATCCGGAAGTCGCAAATCCGTCGCCGGGAAGCCACCTTTCCGGCCTTGCCAAGTTGCCCTCACAAATAGGCTTTCTAGACTAGAATAGTAGTTTTGCATCCCACATCTAAGAAAATGTAAAGGAGAAGCATTCCTTCACCTATAAAAGGAATGCCTCCTCCCACAACTCAAGGCCACTCCATTACACACTTTGTAATGCACTTGGGCCGCAAGGCTCAACACACTAGTACAACATTCAAGTGGACGTAGTTTCTCGCTAAGGCGGGAGACGAACCACTATACATCTCGTGTCACTCACTCTCTCTCTCTCTCTCTCTCTCTCTCTCTCTCTCTCTCTCTCTCTCTCTCTCTCTCTCTAAAGCTAACTCGGGATCCCACGGATCACTAACGTTAACATTGGCACCGTCTGTGGGAAGCCAACACAAGGGCTTCGTCACTTACTATTGAGTTAAGTCATCTTAACCGAGCTCAAAATAATTTCTTTCTTTGAGTTATACAATTGATATTGTTAGCGACAACTTGTGCCATCTACCAAGTCAACCCTTGGTCAACGCCGGTCAGTCTGGTCACCGCTGATAATGAGCGGTCAACACAGAACAAAGCTAAGTCAACGCTAATGGTGTTGGTCAACTCCAATCAACGCCCATCTCAGAAAGGTCAACGCTGACCTACAAAAAAATCCCATCCTAGCGGTATCAAAAAAAAAAAAAAATTGGTGATTCACTCTGGACACCCAGAAAACCTCTATAGGCACCCATCTTATCTTCAATCATCATCCTCCGCTGGCGGGGACTGGCGCCAGTTTCAAATTTCAGCTCGATTGTCACTGCCGAGCTTTTGTCATGCTGCACCAAGCTTCTGTCAAGCTGCAGCACCTAGTTTCACTGCTAGCCACCTCCGCTGGTAGGCCATCGCTAGGCTACACCGCCAACGTCATCAGCGGATCCTATCCGCCAAGCACGACACAGCCAGCTCCAAGTACTAACAAAGCCTTGACGGAGCATCAATCTCCTACTCTCCACTGATATCCAAACGTTCTGTCGGCCATAAGCTCCGCCGTCAATAACCTGCTGACCATGCTCCACTCCATTAACGAGCTCCGCTCCGCCAAACTATACACCGCCGAACTATACACCGCCGGACTGTACACCGCTGACCCCAAGCTCTTCGGTCCGACTCTCCACCAAGCACCAAGTCCTCAGCTAGCCACAACACCGCTAGGAGACGTCGACGGCGAAACTGACTGCCAAAACTGCACCGTCGAGCACCTTTGCTCCATTCAGTTCCGAATCTCCGCCCAACTCTAAGGCTCCGCTCCGCCGAACTGTACACCGCTGACCCTAAGCTCTTCGGTCCGACTCTCCACCGAGCACCAAGTCCTCAGCTAGCTACAACACCGCTAGGAGACGTCGGCGGCGAAACTGACTGCCAAAACTGCACCGTCGAGCACCTTTGCTCCATTCAGTTCCGAATCTCCTCCCAACTCTGAGGCTCCGCTCTGCTGGACAAGGCTACCACTGACCAAAGCTTATTCCGCTAGCCATCTCCGCCGAGCACCAAGCTCTGCTCCGCCGGACAAACCGCTAGACAGCAAGGCCTCCGCCGCGCCCAAAGTCATTGCCGAGCTATGAGTCTCCGCTGACCATCCTCTCCGCCGAACTCAGAGGTCCTCTAGCTGAGCTCCACTCCGCTCCGCCAAGCGTTGCACCTCCGCTAGGCAAGAACATCCTACCACCAACTCAGCTGCTTCAAACTACGTTACGAGGCGCATTACTGTCAAATGGGCTTGATGGAGTTGCCTCCGCCAACCGAACTTAACGGGTCTTGCTCACGGCTACAACCACTTCCTTGGCGAATTGCAGCTATCGGGTTGACACGCTCATTCTGTTGCTCCACCAAAAGCTAAGTTCTCAGAATTTCCGCTCATCTTCTTGAAATAGCTCAATGCCTACTTATATAATTAATGGCCTAGTACGCTATCTGTCAAGTGCACATGCTTATACATGTGTGGCCCATGCACACATACATGCTCTTTGTACGTAGTCTTACTGCACGTGTCCAACACATTAACTCTATGTCATACACATGGGCCCTCAGTTAGACACCTCATGGATATAGCAATTATTGTGACTTAACAATCAGAAGGCTATCAACAGACCCCCACATGCCCACATGCTTATGCATTAATTGGCACATGCATCCAATTGAACTATCTGTGATTCATATGTACACGTACATACACAAATAAGGAATGCACAAGTCTTATGAGAGCTGCTACGTAACATGCACAATGACTGTGTTGTTTTGCCATGCATATATAACATGCTCAGTTCTTGATTAAATGGAATTTATCAACAACCAACATGGACATATAATATGCTTCATATATGCTTCTTGGCATTAGAATTGCACATGCTGACAATAAGAATAGCAATAATCTTTGTTCACAACCAATCTAGTCATCTAGTTTAATGTGTGCATCAATATACGTAAAGTGATCACTGGTGTATAATCCTCTATATTGGCTCTGATGCCTAATATATACATGATTTATTGAAAATGCTTCTTTGACATTTCAATATCACTTTGAAATCCACACTAGAAGCACACAATCAAGCATGTCATTTGTTGTCAGCTACAACATTGCTTAAAATCTCATCAAAGTACATATACAAATTGTTGATGTTGATTTTACAAATCCACATATTAATCACCTATTTTTTTTTTTTATAAGGAAATTCAATTATTTCTATGGAGCATGCAACCTCAACTACGAGTTGATGTATGTTATCGGAGCACTTTATCAGCCAAAGCAATAGAGCGTCATGCTTGGACAACTCCAACATGATTTGGGTACTTAGGGTGATTCCAACTCCAACTCGCACCAAATCGGCATAAGATAAGTAACTATATCTTATCTTTTACGCTCTTTCAAATTGAGCTAATGCCATGCCAATCACATGCTTTTACTACTTCTAAGCATGACTACAATATATCACACTTGATATATCTTTACATGCTTCCATAACTTCTAAGCATGCCTACAACATTTCGTAGATTTGGCAACACTTTCTAGGTCTCACATGCTAGATATGCCATGCTTCACGTACCGATCTCAATGATCCTTTACCATATCTACAACAATGCAAAAAATGATATTAGCATCCACATTACAAGTACATGCTATACACATATGCCATGCTCCTATTTAATTGCAAAATTAAATAAATATGGGACACTAAAACAAAATTTTATTACTTGCTCTATTTGTTTGTCATGTTTCATTACAAGTACAAACTTTACGAGTCTGTGGTCATCGCCAGGCGGTAAGGAAACGACTCATAATGACAATGACCGCTAGGCGGCATTGCAGTCAAGTTTCTCCTCCGAGAAATAGTAAAGGGACTAGTTAACACAGCCCACGGCAGCCATTGATCCGGCAGTTAACCCTGACGCTTGGGTACCAAAGATTGGGCTCGCTACCCAACACCCTCTGCTCCGTGCAGCTCCCCCTCAACAAACAATTTACCGACCATCCGGAGGTCTGTCGTGGTTGGGGAGTGGGGGACTCCCTGGCGGGCCTAGCAGGGGCCCACCCGAAAGCGCAAAAGCGTTCGCTCCAACCAATTCTAGATGGACGACGCACTCGCACTAATTATGCTTAATATACGACACAAAGCTACGCTTTGGTATCAACCCGCAAGACCACCCTCTTTGACTGGGGACTTCGGGGACTTGTACATACAGCCCAGCATAATTAGCAACGGTCACGCTCATGCCCCAGGGCATCACCTTCGAGCTACCCGTTAAAGCCTCAGCGGCATCCTCGAGCTCTCACGCTTTCGCCGCAGCGGTACCGCCGAGCTGTCATGCTCTCGGCTCAGTGGAATCCACGAGCTTACCGCTCACGCCTTCGCGGCACCCACGAGTTTCCGCTCACGAGCTTTCCGCTCACGCCTTCGTGGCACCCCCGAGCTTCCGCTCACGAGCTTTCCGCTCACGCCTTCGCGGCACCCACGAGTTTCCGCTCACGCCTTCGCGGCACCCCTGAGCTTCTGCTCACGAGCTTTCCGCTCACGCCTTCGCGGCACCCTTGAGCTTCCGCTCACGAGCTTACCTCTCACGCCTTTGCGGCACCCACGAGCTTCCGCTCACAAGCTTTCCGCTCACAAGCTTACCGCTCACACCTTCGCGGCACCCCCGAGCTTCCGCTCACGAGCTTACCGCTCACGCCTTCGAGGCACCCACGAGTTTCCGCCCATGAGCTTTCCGCTCAGGCCTTCGTGGTACCCTTGAGCTTCCGCTCATGCCTTCCCGGCACCCCCGAGTTTTCGCTCAGGCCTTCCCGGCACCCCTGAGCTTCCGCTCATGCCTTTTCGGCACCCCCGAGCTTCCGTTCATGCCTTCCCGGCAACCCACGAGCTTCCGCTCATGCCTTCCCGGCA
>BDJD01002284.1:110394-139585 GCA_002564525.1 Rosa multiflora | reverse complement strand
TTAGACACAAAAACAAACATTCGAGATTCAAAGACAAGAAAACAACTAGATTGCAACACTTGAACCCAGAAATTCATCATATTTATGTTCTTGAACCCGGCTAAAAAGCAAAAGAAGAAAATGTCAGCAATCCTTGATTCGTTCATGTTCTTGAACCCAGCACGAATTTCTAACCCGCAACGGCCTTTGACTAGGTTGAGGTGGGGATCCACCTCGTCGGCACCGTCGATAGCGAGATCGAGGATCGAGTAGTCATCGAGGTTGGATGATGAAATTCTAAGAGAGATGACTTGTTGGTGGGTGTTCTCTGAAATTCCGATGATGTTGTGAACTTTTCCCGGTTGTAAAAGCTCGCCCAAGCGATCCACGGTGTGTTTGACGGTGGAGCCGGAGTTGAGACCGAAGATCATGTCGGACTCGACAACCTTGCATGTTAAATAAAGGGTAAATCAGTCTTTTTGCCCTCATTTTGTGACTCACGTGCGTCACACGTGGTCAAGTTAACGGCTCCTTGACTGAAAATGGCTGCGGATACTACGTTGATAAGAAAAATTGAGTCTGGGTATTACTTTGATAACTTTGTAAGTTCGGGTATCATATTGTCAGTCACCCAAGTCTCCAGACACTGTTGGTGCAAAAAACCCTTACTCAAGCGATCGGATGATCTTTGATAGGGACTTCCAAGTCTCACTCTTCTCAAGAATTGCAGAAGTGGGGAAGATATTAGAAGGCCTTTATGGTTGTCCTCAGGACATTGAAGGTGTGGTAAAAGATGGATTGATATACGTAGTTCAGTCAAGGCCACAAATCTAGGCTTTAGCGACCGCAGGTTACTATTTATGCTGAAACTAATTGATTTTCAAGGTAAGCGTATGAATGTTTAGTTACTTTTGTTTAAGCACATGCCTAATAAAAATTTGCATGAATTAATATAGTTACAGAATATTCCTTCAGAACTTTTTGCCTTTATTCTTATTTTTTTGGAGCGGGAAGTTTGAATTTTAAATCTCTTCCAACATTTTGAACGGCATATATTACTGGATCTACTAGCTTGTTTCTTCAACAATTAACATTTAGTTAGTAACTAGATTTTGGTTGCCTGGTGATATATCTGGGTCACTTACAGTTGCACCATCGTATGGGCAAACATTAGTGTTGATAATATGAATTCCATGTTGGAAAATAGAGACCTATTTTAAGGGGATTCCAAGGTAAGGGTTAACTTCGTCCATTGTCAATTAGTTTTGGTTATGAAGCCAACATCTATTTCGAATTTTCACTACTTTATAATTTGTCTTTTGCATTATTGGTTCCCAAGAATCAACCTTCCTGGAATTGTGAACATGATCATAGAATAATTTCCACATGATCATAACCAAAGTAGATGAAGATTCATTTTGTTGGCCTCTCGACACAGTAAACACTACAGTCACGTGGTATAGGTGCAAAGAGTCAATTTGACCATTTGAGTTTCTGCATTCATAGTGAAAAGGCATTTATTTGAAATGTAAGAATAAATGCAAAGCAGTGTTTTGTCTTGCCCTGTTTCCCAAAGAGAGCAATTTAATGTGTATTTTAACTTTGCAGTGTAATCGTGGATAAAGAGGAGAATATTGTGTTGGACTACTTGAGTGATCGGATGATCATTGAGGAGCCTTCCAAATCTCACTCTTGTCGAGAATTGCACAAGGCATTTGCGGTTGTTCTAAGGACATTGAATGTGTGGTAAAAGATGAACTGATATATGCAGTTCAGTCGAGGCCACAAATCTAGCCTTAGCAACCGCATCTTGTGTTTTATTTGTTATGTGCATGTTCTTGTCAGAATGATAGGTATGAAAAGAAAAATAGAGATTTTTTTTAATTTTTTTTTTGTCACAGAATCAATTTAGGCTAGAGGTTTGTTGTAACAAAAGAAAAAGGCTGGTTAAAAAAAAAAGGCTAGTCAACTGAAGTCCTACATAAGTTTATTCATGGGAATTACCTGGAAAAGAAAAGATTCCACCTCACTCTCTAGATGATGGAGTGAGCATTGGATTTTATTCATTTCTTATTAGCAATTACTTAAGGTAGAACGGGTTCTTGAGCTTCAGAGGGAGAAGCAAATCAGAAATGGCTTCATCCTCCTCCTTCACAGACAGGTACGACGTGTTCTTGAGCTTCAGAGGCGAAGACACACAACTACTTCACGAGCCACTTCTGCAGTAAATTAGTTGCGTCTGGAATCCATACATTCATCGACAACAAACTAAGGAGAGGGGAAGATATGTCACTGTCATTGATCCGGGCAATCAAAGGGTCTAGGATCTCTCTCATAGTCTTCTCGGCGGACTATGCAAGTTCAAGATGGTGTCTTGATGAGCTGGTGAAGATCATGGAGTGTAGAAAAACATTGGGGCAGGCTGTTTTTCCAATATTCTATCATGTTGATCCATCAGATGTCAGACATCAGACGTGTAGCACTTTTGCGGAGGCATTTGTAATTTATAAAGCTGCAAATGGATATCAGAGAATGTATCCAGGTGGATATATAGCTGCAAATTTGTCTGGCTTCCATCTTCGTACTACTGCTAATAGGTAATCACTTGCCCTTTTCTTACAGCTAGCTGTTAAATTTAATTTCCTTTTTCTTTTTGGTCCATTTTGTTAGCATCGGTACAGCTTCACCCTTTATTTAAATTTTATTTCCTCTGGCAATCTGTAGTCACTATCAATAAGATATTAACTCAATTCAGCATTGTAGTTGCGCACTGAGTCTTATAATTAGTTCTATTTCTGGATTTAATCGACAGAAATGAGGGAAAGTTTCTCCATGACATTATTGACCTGATTAGTAGACAGCTGAGACCCTCACATACTTACATGTGGCCAACTACCCAGTTGGAAATAGATTTTCGCATTGAAGAGATTAGTAAATCATTATGTGTTGGAGTAGATGATGATGTTCACATGGTTGGAATTTGGGGTATGGGTGGAATGGGCAAAACATCTGTTGCAAAAGCCATCTACAACAAATTTTATTGTAGTTTTGAAGGTACAAGTTTCCTTGCAAATGTTGGGGAAACTGCGAAGCAGTTAAAAGGTAAGATTACTTTACAAGAGATCAACATTTGCTGGAGCAACTTAAAGTGACCATACATCTGACTTGAGAAATGAATAAAGAAGAAGCTGATCTTGAGCTCTTTAGTTGGCTGCCTAGAGGGATCATTGTGATAAAAGAAAGACTTGGAAAGAAAAATGACCAGTTCCTTGTTGATGATGTAGATGTAGATGATGTGGAGCAATTAAATGAATTAGCCATAAGGCGTGATTCGTTTGACCCTGAAAAATGTAGTAAAGAGTGTGGCGACAGGAAGATGTACTAGATATATTGACAGAAGAATCTGTAAGTACTTCCCACTCAAGACAAGCATATGCATCCCATATCCAATACTAAAGATGAGTTGCAAATTTCATTTATGCAAAAGCATATAACGCTCCTACAGAATCCAGTCACATTCATGACTCTTCGACATGAGCATAAATCAGTTTTCACATGCAAACAAGATTTTCTTACTTATTGCCTTCTGTTAACAGGGAACTAAAAAGATTAAAGCGCTTGCTCTAAATCTGCAAAGATCTCCGAAAAAGAGTTTCAGAACAATATGAGATGGCTCTGCTGGCATGGATTCTAAAGTTCATAGGAAATGATTTTCTTCATCAAGGAAACCTGGTTTCTATGGACCTGCAGTACAGCAATCTCGTACAAGTTTGGGAGCATCCCAGGGTAGATTAAGCTGAACTGAACTTTTGAACTATTTCCTTCTCATCTCTTTGAATTTTGATTTTCATTTTCTATTGGTCTTGTACTCTTGTTTAACAGGTGCTCGAGAAGTTGAAGATTCTTGATCTCAGTCATTCACATTATCCGACACCATCACCAGACTTTTTAAAACTCCCAAATCTTGAGTATTTGATCATGAAAAGCTGCAAGAGTTTGTCAGAGATGCACCAGTATTGGCGATGGTAAAAGACTTGCTTTGGTAAACCTTAAAGACTGCAAAATGCTCAAGGGCCTTCCAAAGGATTTCTATGAGTTGAGAGATATTGAAACTCTCTTTCTTTCTGGCTGTTCAAGATTTGAGAATTTTGTCAAGGACGTAAGGGAGATGACATCACTGAAAACTACTGTTGTAAGTGGCACAGCCATAAAGATTGAAAAACCTGAACTACTCATTGGAAAGCAGTAATGTTCATAACCTTCCAGAACCCAGTGGCCTTTCCCACCTTGAACGTCCATGTTTCTGTAATTGCACAAACCTTCCTGCAAGTGGAGATTTACCAACTAGGTCGAAGGACTTGGAATCAGATCACAGTGATCTTCCAAATTCAAACTCTCTCTCTCTCTCTCTCTGACTTGGAATCAGATCACTGCACTGCACTTGCAATAATTCCAGATTCAAACTCTCTCCCCCCTCCCCTCTCCCTCCCTCCCTCCTGCAACAGGAGACGGTGTGGGAAATGATTTTCCAAAGCAGTTCACGTATTGATATTGTATCTGCTTAATATGATATTAGGATTGACTGCAACGGGAGACGGTGGCATTTGTTTGCTGGGAAATTACTTTCCAAAGGCAGTTCACATATGTCAGTGTGACCAAGTCTTTTTCCAAGTGCCTCAAACTAATTTACAAGCTTTCACTGTCTGCGTAGTTTTTTCTTCTTGTTTTGACGAGGGCATATCTCCAAGTGGGCAAGTGGTATATCCATTTTTGTTACAAGTTATACCAAGCTTATTAGCTTTGTTGTCCAGCCAACTCATCTCACGGAAATAACTTCACATGAAGTTATTTGGCGAGTAAATTTGTTAAATGATGAGTTCAATTTGGAAGGTGATGACTTTGTGGAGGTTGAAGTTGCAATTGGATCTGGTTTCAGAGTGAAGAAAACTGGGTTCAGTCTTGTATGGGATCCCAAACTTATCAGTGAAAATACCATTTGATCGAGTGTGAGCCTATCCCATACGAATATTTTCCAAGTGATGCTTGTAGTCAGTCAGGACCTAGCCATGAGTCATCTGATCAGCACTTTGAGTAATATCACATGCAGCAGCAAGCTTTTTGCCGCATAGTTTGTTCTCATCTTTGTTTGTTGTGTTTATAATTCTTCCCCCAGTAGTTTAATTCCAGTATCGAAATGAGTACAGAAACGAGAAAAAGCAGTGAAAGAGCTGAAAGGGAAGGTAGAGATTCAAGCAATAATTGAATTAATGCTCAAAACCAGAGAAGCTGCAGGGAAACTGATGATCAAGTTATGCAAAGTATTTATATTCCAGTCAGATCCAGAAAATATTTATATTCCGGATGGATATAGGTGCTGTTTGTTGACTATTTTACTTGTGTAATTTCTGTGTGTTTGCTAGGAAAACTGAATTGAGAAGAGAAGCAAACGCAGAGTTTGGAATTTTGTATTTTGATGTGTTTGGTTTGTAGAAAAGTAGAAAACATAATGGGAATGTATAACTAACCAAGTAAGGTAAATCCATGGCTTGTCTGCGTTGGAACTTGGATGAAGGATCTTTGAGTAGAAAATAAGAATTACGATATGCTTGTTATGTTTCAATCTATCATTCATCTCCAGATAGTAGACCTGTAAATGGACCGGATTTGGATCGGATCGACCTAAATCCAAATCCGTTTACTTAAAAAAAAATTCAATCCAAATCCGTATCCGCCGGGTTAACGGATACTCGATCAGCTAATCCAACCAGTTATAATTTCAAATATTTTAAAATTTTAAATAGTAATATTAAATTTATATCAAGATACCTCATAAGATATTAATAAAATATTAAAATAACATGAAAAATATCACCAAAAGTAGAATTACATTATCAAAATTCTTAATGCTTCTTGGAATCTTGGGTGATAGACTGTCTCTTAGATTTCTGCAAAAAATTTGTATTAGAAATTCTTCATATTTTATATTTTAAAAAAATAATAATATATTAATAAAAAATAATATTTTATTATTACAAAAATGGGCCGGATCATTAACGGATCGGATCGACCTAGATCCGTATTTGATCCGTTAAATAAACGGGTTAACGGATTCGAATCATTAACAGATCAACGGATCAAAACTTTTGATCCAAACCCGTCCAATAATCACGGATCTGGAGCGGGTCCGGATCAAAATCCAGTCCATTTATAGGTCTACCAGATAGGAGGTTAATATAGAGATACAAGAGTAGTCCTAATAGGAAAACATCTCCTACAATTATATAGGAAAACATAATCTACACCTACAAGGAAAGTAAATATTTACAGACTATTCTACACTCCCCCTCAAGTTGGTGCATAGATGTCAATCATGCCCAACTTGTCAATTGAGTTGTCAAACACTTTCCTTGACACTCCTTTCGTAAGAATATCTGCTAATTGATCTTCTGTATACACAAAAGGGAAACAGATGATCTTCCTGTCCAGGTTTTCCTTAATGAAATGTCGATCTACTTCCACATGCTTAGTCCGGTCATGCTGAATAGGATTACGAGCGATTTCAATAGCAGACGTGCTATCACAATGCAAGTCCATAGGCTTCTTGAGCTTAAAACCCAAATCTTTCAACACATTACGAATCCACAACATCTCACAAACTCCATGTGTCATACCTCAAAACTCAGCTTCAGCACTTGACCTAGCAACCACCTTCTATTTCTTGCTGCACCAAGTCACAAGGT
This sequence comes from Rosa multiflora, assembly GCA_002564525.1. Lineage (NCBI taxonomy): Eukaryota > Viridiplantae > Streptophyta > Magnoliopsida > Rosales > Rosaceae > Rosa > Rosa multiflora. Next base: position 132,866 of record BDJD01002284.1, on the reverse strand, counting down.
TTCCTCCAACAAATGTAAAATACCCAAATGTGGACAGTCTGTCTGTCTTACCACCAGCCCAGTCTGCATCTGTGTACCCCACAACTTCCAACTCATCCTTTTTTTCAAACAACAAACCTCTTCTAGGTGCCATTTTAAGATATCTCAAAATACGATACACTGCAACCATGTGCGCTTCACTGGGACAATGCATAAATTGACTAACTACACTCACAACATAAGCAATATCAGGTCTAGTATGAAAAAGATAAATAAACATTCCTACTAGACATTGGTACCTTCCTTTATCAATTGGAACCTGATCTAGATAGATGGCAAGGTTGTGATTCGTCTCGATCGGTGTCTCAATAGGGTTGCAATCAAGCATCCCAGTCTCAGCTAACAAGTCAAGTACATACTTACGCTGGGACAAAGAAATCTCCTTCTTAGACCTTGCAACTTCAATTCCAAGAAAGTACTTCAATTTCCCAAGGTCCTTCATCTCAAATTCCTTAGAAAGATACTTTTGTAGAGCCTCCATCTCTTTTAGATCATCCCCTGTGACAATCATATCATCGACATATACTATCAGAGAGGTAATCTTACTCTTACTACGCTTGATGAACAAGGTATGATCCAAATTGCTTTGTCTGTACCCGAACATCCTCATAGACTTAGAGAATCTTCCAAACCAAGCTCGAGAAGACTGCTTCAAACCATACAGAGACTTCTTCAACTTACAAACCTTGCCAGTATCTCAAGGCATATTTTTGACCCCTGGCGGCATGTCCATATACACTTCTTCCTCCAAGGTTCCATTGAGGAAAGCATTCTTCACATCAAACTAACGTAGAGGCCAATCTTTAGTTGCTGCAAGTGAAATTAAGATTCGAACCGTATTGATCTTTGCTACAGGGGCAAATGTCTCTTCATAATCAATTCCATAGCGCTGGGTATATCCTTTGGCAACTTATCGTGCTTTGTACCTGTCAATGCTTCCATCAGCTTTAAGTTTTACAGTAAACACCCATCAACATCCAATAGTCTTCTTTCCGGCTGGCATAGTCACAATATCCCAAGTCAAGTTTTTCTGCAAAGCCTCTAGTTCTTCATTCATCACTTGAGTCCACTTAGGATCCGCCAAAGCATCTTGTACACTACTAGGAATAGATACAGTGGGTAATTGATCAACAACAAGGGCATGTGACCCAGACAATCTATGGTTAGACACAGTGGCGTAGCCAAAAATCTCTCTTAGGAGGGTCAAACTTTATTAACTAACAAATTATATTCATTTATAGTCGTCCTTTAAAAATAACACAATCTTTTGCCCAAAAAAATATATATATTAGTATAATTAAGAAAATTTAGGTGTAATATTTCTTGTACTAATGTTGAAATTGAAAGATCCTTAAATCATGTTGAATAAATTTTGGAATTTAAGATGAATGATAAATATAGAAAAACTTATGTGTTACTTCAATTTAGCATATTAATAAAGAATCGTAAATATGCGCATATGGGCATATATCGATCAATAGGGTAAGAAAACCTTGAAAAGATTCGTATTAATTAGATATATGTAGTGTATTAATAGTGTAAAATATTATTTCATTCCATTAAAGTTTGAGGATAATTAAAACTAATTAAGATAAATTTGTATTGAATTTTAAAAATTGAGACTAATTAAGGATTTTTCTGAAGGGTCAATTTTATTTCATTCCATTAAGATTCATAGATCATTAACACTAATTAAAGATTTTCTAAAAATTGAGAAGGGTGAATTGACCCTTCTCGCCCTAGGCTAGCTACTCCCTTGGTTAGACATGTAATTAGCTATAGGATATTTAGCTTTGGTTTTGATATCTGGTTCATATTGTTTCTTAGGAATACCATTGGTAACCCTCTGTGATTTCCTAGGCTCAATATTATCTACCCCAGATGATTCATTCAAAATTAAACGTACCTGAGGAGGAACATTCGCAGCGAATTCTTCAGTTGACGATGTAGAGAGGGGAAAGAACTCTGATAGACTTTGGGAATCCTCACCGATGACTTGGCGTGCTGCATCTGTTCTATTTGACAGATTATGATGTAGGCCGGTAGCAGCACCATCTTTTTCTTTTCCACTTTCTTCATCATCTTTTTCTTTTCCACTGGACCCCACGGCATCACCTTTTCCACTTTCTTAACCATCTTTTTGTTTTCCACGTTCTTTTCATTTCCTATGGCCCCGGTTTCTATTTCGTTTTCAGTTGGAGAATTCCCAACTCCAAATCTTGATTCCAAAGCTTCTAATTTTTCAAATTCTTCAAATGCAAATAAATCTCGAGGATTTCTTTCACAACCTCTCTCCCCCTGAAAGGAAGACTCCAAACCTCCCCCTGAATAATAAGGCTCGGATTCACGAAACGCAACATCAAAATAGACATGTATAGTGCCAGTAAGTGGATCATAACAACGATAACCCTTCTGGAATTCAGCATAACCAACAAATATACACTTACGGGCACGATGATCAAGCTTGTTGCGTTGAGGCATGGGAATATGAACATAAACTACGCAGCCAAACACGCGAGGCTCAAGGTTTGGTAACGACGGAAGTGAAAGAAGTTTCTGAAGTTGCTGCTGAGGGTTTTGAAATTCAATCACTCGAGAAGAAGTACGATTAATGAGGTAGGCAATAGACTTCACAGCTTTTCCCCAATATTCATGAGGTACATGCATGCCAAACAAAGAAGCACGGACAACTTCAAGTAACCGTCGATTCTTTCTTTCTGCCAATCTATTCTACTGAGGAGTATACGAATTCCATGGCTGATGTCAAATTCCATGAGATTGCATAAACTCCTACATAGGGCCATTAACATATTCTCTGCCATTGTCAGATTGGAAAACTCGAATAGTCTATTGGTACTATGTAGACACCATCTTGTGAAACTCTTTGAACCTGGAACATACATCGTTCTTGTTCTTCAATAACGACACCCAAGTCATACGAGTACAATCATCAATAAAAGTCACATAATATCAAGCTCCAGAAAGAGAAGGGATCTTGGCAGGACCCCAAAAATCAGAATGAATTTTCATAAACAGAATGAGACTTTTATTAAGATTGGGTGAATATGAAATTCGATGACTTTTAGCCAGTTCACATATATCACAATGAAAATCTGAATCACTAACAACCGAAAACAAATGAGGTTGCAGTTTCTTAAGATAACGAAACGACAGATGACTCAAACGACGATGCCACAACCACACTGTTTCTTTAGCATTCTCTACTCCATTGACTTGATTCACTTGTCCTAACAACTGTTGCTCTTCACTTTCTGTCAAATCCAAGTAGTAGAGTTTCCCCCTTCTAACACCATAACCAAGAATCTGCTGAGTCAAAATGTCCTGAAACACACAGAAAGAGGGATAAAAAGTCACAATACATACTAGTGCTAGAATGATCTGGCCAACAGATAGGAGATTATATGCTAATGAAGGGACAACCAATACAGTCAATGGTTAATGTGTCGGATAAGATAACAGAGCTTTCTCCGGTAACCCGAGTTGGAGTACCATCAGCAGTAGAAACAATATTTTGAGATGAGGGTTTCAGCTTTTTCAATAGGCTGGGATCATTAGTCATATGGTCAGACGCACCTGTATCAATTATCCAAGAACTATTCATAGATACCTTACCCTTCATACCTGACTGTGCTACGTTAGCGGAAGCATTCACTACAAAAAAAAATTCAATTTGCCACGGCACAATGCCGTCGCCGAAAGCCAAATTGCCGTCGCAAAAGACCAACGGCGACGGCTAGGCGACGGCAATGTCGCCGATGTCGTTGGTGGCGTCGTCATTGCTATTTGCGACGGCAATTACGCTGTCGCATGAATTTTGGCGACGGTATTTATGCCGTCGCAAAGAGCAATGGCTACGCCATCTACAATTTTGCAGTCAGGTCTTTGGCGACGGCAACAATGCCGTCGCAAAGTGCATATCATTGATAAAAAAAAACCTGGCATGCAATTTTGCATACCAGATTTTTATCTTTGGAGCAGAAGAAGCCAAATAATAAATTTTATATAAAATGCACCAAAACATGAATACCAGATTCAAATACATATATAGCTGATAAACATGTTTGATCAATTGAACAACACTTATCATCAACCAAAGAACAAAAGAAAACTAGAAAGCGTGCCCGCGCTTTGCTGCGGATAGGCTATCCGATAGTGGAAGTTGACATGGATCACAATATGTTCTCAAGCTGCTTGACATTCACAGATTCGTCAAACCTGGGTAATCAACCAGAGAATTAGACTTGTAGAAAATGTGAATCAGAAGAGTATGATGAACTGTAAATGTATATTTACTAGATAGACAGCCCGCGCTTTGCTGCGGGTATTTTTATTACCGATAAATAATATTCTAGGCAGTTTATCATCAAGTAAGCCTACTGTGATCAATTTACTCAGTAAACAAATTGAGAGTGTACCTTTAATGACATCCCTCTGGGTCTTGGATCGCAGCCCAATATTGTTCCGAATTTGTAAGTATACAGATCATAATCAAGAATGCTTTGGGTTCGGAAAAGCCTTGGAAGAAGAAGAACCACCATAATCAAACTACTTGATCAATCATCAGAAAATAACAAAAAAATCAAAATTCAATCAGTTGGGAAATTCGGGTTTCAATTTTGAAGAACCGCAGAATTACTTACCAAGGAATGAACTTAATGTACCTTAGTATTGGAGGTATGGTCGTCAAACGCCTCAGCTCGATTAAAAACCTTCAGCATACTGTACAAAAGCAAACAACAAATGTCAGAAATATACTGACCTGGAAAGCTGAGCCTAAAACTTTTAAAAATAGTGTCATTGAAAGTCTGAGTAAGTTTCAAAATAAGCAAGATATGATGGTTAATTTAGGTTATTCACTTACTGAGTACAAAATAGCTAACAACTTTTAATTTAGGGTGTAAGCTGTTAACCATCAACACATAACTGAAAAGGAATGAGAAAGAACATTACTTTTTTGCACTGGTCTATTTGGGATATAGAGTCTACCAAATATTTGAGGAAATAGTGATAAACTGGTATTTAATATAAAAAGAAGGGTTTGCAATGAGAAACTCAAAGTAATAATAATCATCAATAGTTATAGCAGTACTACTAACATATATTTTCTTGAATAAAGTTATGCATGCCATTAATCTCAGATTGCAGTAAAGGTAAATGTATGGAGAGAGAAGGAAAAATAATCATTAAACTACTTTGGTTCTATATTTCAATCTGCTGGTTCTCTAACAATCAACTCAAGCAAACTCATTAAAATTTGGCTGATGGGATGTATTAGTGAAATGATGCTATGATAGCTTTTATACCTATCTCTTTCTATGCTATGTATTAGTAAAATTTGAGCATTTTATATAAGCCTAAACCCCTATCTCTTTCTGTCTATATGTATGAATGTCTGAAAACAATATAAAACGATATAATTGTTGCCAGTTAACTTTATAACAATTATAAGTAGCTGGAACAATGAAAACTTTTCCAGGAAAACGAACAGCTACAAATCTATCTATTTTTATAAAGTAAACACATAAAACGAAGCATGCCAAATTTCTATGATCAAAACATAACAATTCCTTCAACAAAGTCAATATGAAATGTCCAATCCTAGTGAACAATGGATGCACAGAAAGTTGACACAGAATTTAATAAAAATAAAATTGCTTCTGTACAGAAATCCATTATAATCTATGACCAAATTTCAAACCATAAGCAGCCAAATCTCCAAGATAGTTCAAGGTATGCTGAGAAAATCACTTTACACCATGAAAATTAGGGGCCTTGATTAGTTGATTCTGCAAATTCAGTTGAGTACCTATAGCTGCAAAAAAGAAGAAGATAGAAACAAAGTTACAAAACATACAAACATCAAACATAAATATAACAGTTCACAAAAACATTTTCATCATATAACATATAACATTTTCATCATCTAAATTTGCAAAAAGACAGACCTCTTCCTCCAAACCGACCATTAGGAGCTGCTCCAAAATTACTCCAGGTTTAAGCCTCCCTCGATTAGCAGATAAATGCAACAAGGAGTTAGTAGGAAGGGTTCAGCATCAGGCTTGGAAAGTTAAATATAACAGTTCACAATAGCTTTCAGTTTCTGTCAAATGCACCTATCATCAACCTAACGAGGATATTATTCCTAAAATTTCATAAAAATGGAATCTTTCACTGTATTTCATGCTTTTTCCTAAGCACACATTTGGCAACAGACACAAACCAACTTCAACTTCTTCTACAAAAGTTCAAAACTTCAAATATCTTAGAAAACCACAACACAGGTCTATCATAAAACTAAAAAATCCACAACTTTTCTCACAAATTCAAAAATTTTGATGCATTACAAAGCAGGAAACGAAAAAAAAATAAAAGAAAGCTTTACCAACAAAAAAAAAAGCACATACCCAGAGCTAAGGCTTCACTCATCTGAGAGCTCCTCACGTCTCTCCTTCTCCATCAGCCTAAAACAACCAACATCAAAAAGAGCACATAAAATTAGTAAAACTATTAGAGAATCCATAAACAACCGGGTGCTCAAGCAAAAATCCAAAAGGGTATTCCAATTCACAACACCCACCAAGCAGAATCAAGAAAAACAAATCCTGAATCTAGAATTGAATCAAAAAGATTAAGTCTTTGGATATCAAACTGGTATAAAGGGGACAAAAAAACACAACAAAACCCAGAAAAAAGAAACGTATTACTAGCATCTTCATGAGTCAAACAAAGATCTGAGCAGCAGCACTGACTAGAAAGAGAGTACGAGGACATGAATCGAATGAATTGATACGAGATTTTCTGGGTTTGATTCGAATCGAACTTCAAAGGAGAGGTCCAGAGGCGGAGAGTTCTGGGTTTGAATCGAAAGAACTTCAAAGGAGAGGTCGAGAGGGTCCAGAGGCGGAGATTTCTGGGTTTGAATCGAAACGAGAAGCAGAGAGAGAGCGGAGCCGCGGAGAGTTTGCGATGACGGAGAGATGGGATTTGGCGGAAGATGGGATTTGCGATGACGGAGAGGTCGGGAGGACAAGAGAGACGAAGAGATCGGCCTCCATTTTGAGAGTTTTTTTTTTTGTTTTTGGGCAGAGGGCGACTGTCGTGGTTTTTATACCACGGGAAGAATTGAAGAAACGCGACGGCATGTCTTTTACAGTCGCAAACTCTTAGTATTTTACTACGGCTAACTCTTGCCGAAGTAAACCATTGAGTTTGCCACGCCCAATGGCGACGGCAGTTGTTACCGTCGCAAATATTTTGCACGATCGCGACCCCTCAGTTTTTGCCGTCGCAAAAGAGGAGGCATTGGCGACGGCAATTGAAGGCCGACGCAAATTGGTGAAGCTAAAACAATTCTTTTTTGTAGTGATTAGATGGTTGCTCTTTCTCTGTAGTAGCCACGGCAGTTTTTCCAAGATTCTTTCGCGGTTTCTTAGTGAAATTCCACCAATCAGGATAGCCAATTACTTCATAGCACCGTTACTTGCTATGACCCCAATCTCCACAGACCGGACACTTTGTATTTGCATATGGATTTATTTTACCCGGAGAACGAACGGCGTGGTGGAGGAGTTAAGAAGCCTAAGGAAGGACCCGTTGAGCAGAAAGCAAGGACCTGCACGTGACCAAACAATTGGTGCAGCAAAACAGCCAAGACTTTAATAAAACACTTCAATCAAATAGAAGGAGGTCTTGTCGGTTTGGTGCAGGTGGGTGAAAAGCTTGGTGGTGTGATAGACTTAATTATAAAACTGCATAAGGGAGTCCACGTTGAATTAATCACACAAAGGTATGATAGACTTAATTAAAAAACTGCATGAGGGGGGTCCACGTTGAATTAATCACACAAAGGTAACTGCAGGAAGGGGGTCCACGTTGAATTAATCACATAAAGCTATGATAGACTTAATTAAAAAACTGCAGGAGGGGGTCCACGTTGAATTAATCACACAAAGGTATGATAGACTTAATTAAAAAACTGCATGAGGGGGGTCCACGTTGAATTAATCACACAAAGGTATGATAGACTTAATTAAAAAACTGCATGAGGGGGGTCCACGTTGAATTAATCACACAAAGGTGTGATAGACTTAATTAAAAAACTGCAGGAGGAGGGTTCACGTTGAATTAATCACACAAAGGTAACTGCAGGAAGGGGGTCCACGTTGAATTAATCACATAAAGGTATGATAGACTTAATTAAAAAACTGCAGGAGGAGGTCCACGTTGAATTAATCACACAAAGGTATGATAGACTTAATTAAAAATCTGCAGGAGGGGGGGTCCACATTGAATTAATCACACAAAGGTGTGATAGACTTAATTAAAAAACTGCATGAGAAGGGTCTACTTCTGCAATACACGAGTTCTTGTCGGCTATTTAGCTTGTAGGAGAGCTTGGTTTAAAGTTTTAAACAATCATGCAGGCTGCGGAAAATTCAAGGTAGGTTTGTGATGGTGGAAATATAACTTTGATCGGGTGGTTCGTAAAGTTTTTTGAGATTCGGGTTTTGGGTTTCAGATGAATACAGTGCAGGAAAACTTGCTCTGATATTAAGTAGAAAATAAGAATTACGATATGTTTGTTATGTTTCAATTTATTATTCATCTCCAGATAGGAGGTTAATATAGAGATACAAGAGTAGTCATAATAGAAAAACATCTCATACAATTATACAGGAAAACATAATTTACACCTACAAGAAAAGTAAATATTTACAGGCTATTCTACACTTTGGTCTGTCACTAGCTATGAATGTGGGGGGGGGGTTGCTTATACCTTACCTTACAGATAGTATCTCCTTGTATTCATAAGTCTCTTTTCCTAATGCAGTTTCTTTACAACGCCCCGGTGCCCCCGTCTATCTATAAACAGTAATACACCAAATCAGGTGCTGGCTTCTGGGAATGTTTAATTTTAATTTTGATTCAAAGTCTGTATTTCGATAACAAAAAGTTTTGTTTATTGTAGTATATTTGTTGTGTCATGAATCAAACTATGTATGGTATCTACTATTGCAAATTGCCATTCTGTCTTTTGCCTTTCTTAAGATATCTTGTTAAAACATTGATGTTTAATTATGTGGTTTGATCATTTCCAACAAGAGGAAGGGAACCCCTGCTTTCTGGGAGGTGACCGGATTTCGATTATTATCTGCACATATCTCGGCTTAATGACCTTTTGCTTGATACGTGGTAAAATCGTAAAATCACTATGCTTCTTGTATATTCAAAATTCTAAATGACTAAAGTCTTGGCACTTGTTCCTGCACATGTATGGACGCATAACTTCTACATTAATAATTACTTGTTTAAATTTAATTTTCTATTCCTAATTTCTATAGAGTTGACTTTTCAACTTCTACATTGATAATAGGATACTTGGATTTGAACTGCATACTAGGAACTCCATGGGATAGCTTCATAGCTACAGTGTCCAACAAGTCATTTCGTGGAATAACCAAGCAGATGTCTGAAATTGGCCAAGAATGGGTTCCTGGATTGAAACAGAATGGGTTCCTGGATTGAAACATGGGGCCATGAACAAGAACCGGAGACTGAGAAAAGAAGTAAAATATAAAAGAAGAAACGCGTAGAAAATTGTAGCCATCAACTCTGAATAAAAAATAAAACTCGACGTCGATATGACCTTGACCTTGGCTTTCTTACCGGTTTAGGTTGAGCATGCGAGAAGCGAAGCAAGTTGTTCGTCATTTGTCTCATTTCTCAAATCTGAACCACTGCATACCATAGCCCTTTAATTACTTCAATGCCGCCACCGTCATCATCCTCATCGCCGCCGGTGCCGTCGCCATCGGGGCCACCATCCCCATGGGAGCCATCGGGGTCATCATCCTCATCGCCGTCGGTGCCGTTACAACTTTATTGAATATGAATCAATTACAACGAGTTGTGGAAATGTTGATAGCAATCACCAATAGGTAGAGATTGCGTAAAAGCTTCTCAAACTAGACTTCACACTGAAAGTCCATATTAGCACACTGATAGAGTCATTCAGGCCCGACTCCAAACAAAGAAAAGCTTAACTAATTTTCAAGGCTTCCTTTACTAACCGGTGAGGAATTCCATTGCCTTCCCGTTACACAAATTGCCCACTACAGGAATTAAAAGATTGAACTAGAGACTTAACTTCATCAATCACATGTCCCTCATAACTTAAATCATCAAAACTATTGATCACTGAAAATAACAAACAAAGTCAAGCTAAGGTACGTAAATGATAAAATTTTGATATTTTGGTATGAAATTGAAAACACCCCATAATTAGGAAACTAAAATGTAATTAATCATTTTTCTACTTTTTCTAGAGCTAAAGGCATCTCCCTTCCTTTTGATGATAGGATACTTGGAATTTAACTGCATAAAAGGCTGGATGGCTGTTAAATTGAATCCCTCCTTTCCTACGAGTCACTTCTTGGAAATGACCAAGGAAAACGGAGGCTGAAATTGCCAAGAATAATAGTCCTTGGTGTTTGAACCCAAAATAACATTTTTTCCCGATAAGGGGGACTCGAGACAAACCGGGCCAATATCCGTGGCCCAAGCTATATATTTTCGACAAGTTCGGAATATATTGTTTAGAGGCTAAGTAACGCCTACTTGAAGACCAAGTGATCTTAAGACAAATCGTGATCTTATCGGTTTACTATTAATAATCAAGATATTTGATAATTAATAATGGTTTACTTGGTTACGAAGATGGAGCATATGGAAGATCTTTGCATTAAAGATGGCTTCATGGTTGTATTTGACTAGGATTCATGGTTGTCTTGGTTACGTGCATGTCATGGCCTTAATCAAAGAAGGAAGGTGGATCATCCCTTGATTCTCCTTAATTGCATGAAAGGGGCCAATACATGGCAGAAGATAATTAAGAAAGGAATAGTTGATGTGGGTCATGCAAGCAATCAAAGGTTGCCCATGCAATTTAGGTGGACATGGAACTATTTGCTGCCAATATATGTATGCAAGGAATTATGGTGCTGAATGCTTGCTTGCGAATATCAAGGAATATATATATATACACACACACACAAGTAAAGCTGCATGGCTCAGTGGGCTATATATAAACATATATATTTGCATGCAATTAATGATTGTAGAGTCCCCGCGAGGAGGCCTCGTGAACATACCTGGCGACGATATATTTGCAATTAGGATAAATGCATATCTTATCGTTCGCATCCAGGAAGATTACGTCCAGGACTCCAGAAGATAATTAATCTTGCCTAGAAGATTGCTACGACAGAGTATCTATACGATAGTTATCAAAACTATTAAGAGTTTTGATTTGATTCAAGGTCAATAACTGTGGCCTAAAATATAGTATCTCATTCATATTTGGAAGAAGAATCTACGAGTAGCCTATATATAGAGGCTAAAGACGACACAACAGGACCTCTCTCTCTCTCGAATCAATCCCAACGATTACAAAAGCCTCCCCGAAGCAAACCTTCAACCTTGTTGAAACTCGGCGACCGTACTTCCAGCCCTAGTCTCTCCTAGCCGACTGCCAGTACTACTGCCACCGATACTACCAGCGAAGCAAGGGTAACGCCCTCGCAACCCAACGAAGCTAAAGTCACGCTTTAGCGAACCCTGTGCCTTCTCACAACTTCCCAGTGATTGCTCTGCTTAGTCTACAACACTAAGTATCGATACAGTGAACACGAAGAGACCACAACTAAAGCCCTTACCCGCGTAAGGCAAATAAGTCATTTTCCGAAAGGCAAGAAAAGAACCTTGTGGTGAGGTTGGTGCTCTCCTCGTCCACAACGCTTGAAGAAGAAGTCAGGTCAAGGGACTACCCCGACGACTGCACCCCACGGTGCTGGCACGCCTGCGCACACGCTCAAAAGAGACAGTTTGCACGCCAACTGGTTTTGGAGCCAAACATTTTGGCACGCCCAGTGGGACCTACTAAAGTCTTTTTGTGTTTGCCATCATTGGGATGCCAGAAGAAAATCTTTACCATAAGAAACTCCTAAAGTGACAAGATGGCCAATGTTGCCACCACTAGCAAAACTGACATTGATGATGAGCTCGCGTCTCTCCCCATCCCAAAAGATGCAAGCATAGAGGATCTATTGGCCGTCATGAAGATTAACAGTGATAGATTCCTCGAAAGGTGGAACAATTCGCGGAGTTCTCGTTCCTGCCCAAGGAAGGTTCCAGCTTGGCTACCCAAGTTGGTTCACAGCAGAGCGAGTTGAAAAGTCAAGGAGCTGCAAGCGATAGTGGTGTTACTGAGATGGAATTGCCTATAGGAGGCGATCAATCTAAGGACGAAAACCTTCATCTCGACTAACCCGTTGTAGAAGAAGACACCAATTTGCTCACTGGTGAATCACAGCCTTACACAGGGGCTGTGCATGGAGAAGACGGTCAGCAAGAATGTTCTTCTGAAGAAATTGGCTCTGAACAAATACTTGACTTCTCCAATGATCAAGCCAAATATGTGGCTTCTGATCAGATGCCTGGGGGGCAAGACGCAACCCATGATCATTCTTTTGATTACCAGAAGCAAGTCCCTAAGAGTTCCAGTAGCCAAGCGGTGATTAAATGTGACGACAAAATCCTCATAGAAAGGCCTCTAGAAGATATTTGTCAAGAAAGATGTGGCCTTGCTCCTGAACGTCATCATGACCAAGGTAATCAAAGCCACAATCAACTTAATTATGAATTAAGTTGTTACATGGTTGCTGGACGTCCTCATCATGCAGAGGGTCAAGAGTGTGGTCCACTTAATTACCAATTAAGGCATGGGCCACTTGATTATCAATTATGTTTTGGTCTTGAGAGGCCAATCTGTGGCTTTATTAATCAATTCAATTTGAAGATCTTCATATATGTTTCAAGGCCAATCAGTGGCTTTGAAATTTGTAAAGAAGGATTTGGTGACCCCAAGTTCAATCTTGACACAGAGCCAATCTATGATGAATATGATGATAATTATAATTTAATTATTGGTTTCAAAAATCATATGCAGGAGTACAAGTCCTTTGAAGCTCTTGATATGGAGAATTTAGACCAACAAGTGGTTAAATGCAAAAGCCAATTCGTGGCTTGTTCTGAAAACACCATGTCCTATGACATGGTAGTTGGCGACAAAGCTGATCTTGGGACACCCTCTTCCCCAAAGATGCAATTGAAGATCATGCTTCGTCAACCAACAAAGATACTTGGGGGGCAATATTACTCCTCCTGTGAGCCAATTTTCTTCCAAGTTTTCGACGCGAAGTATCTTTGTTGCTTTCCTACAAGCTCTCACAAGAGAAGTTTTCAGGTTATAAATTTTGATATGTCGAAACTTGGAGTGAAGCATAAATGGCCTCCCCCGTGGCCTTCTAGAGGTTAGCAAAACGCCTTGCTGCTAGCTTCTTTCTTGGCTTTTAATTTTCAGTCAATTTTCAGTTTGCATCTTTTTTTTAGTTAGTAAAAAAAAAATACAAAAAAAAAAGAGAGAGAGTTATTCGTCGCGAGGACATCAGCGAGTGGCCGCGAAGCGAGTTCTAGCGAAGAACACTTAGCAAATGCTTTTCTAACGAGCACTGATCAAGTGAAGCGAACGCTCGCAAGGAATATTATCTCAAGAAGCAAAGCTCGCTGAATACAGGTGGCCTAAGCCTCGCCAGCGAAATAAGATCCGGCGAAGCACAGCTCCAGAAATTCTCCAACAAGATATGCTACAACTGAGGCGAAGGTGATCTAAAGGCCAGTGAGTGGGCTTTAATCCACTGTGGCAGATGTCAAGGCAGAACAAAGCGGAGGACTTTCGACGCTAAAGCGCCTTCAGAGAGAGTTTCCTCTGGCAGTAAGAAGAAGCAAAAAAAAAAAAACTGGACTGCAGGAGACGGCATACCCAATCCGGAGTAATCTCCCACTGTTTCTACGAAGAGTCAAGCTCAAATCCCCTATAACCCAGTGATTGGTTGTGTTTTTGCTGATTAATTGGTCTTCTGTTGGGCTATTCAGTTCTGTTTTCGTGCAAGGTTTGAGAACTTGAGATATGCCCACAAGGTGTTTGATGGAATGCCTGAGAGAAACCTTCTTCAAAGATGACATGTGTAGACTTGGGGGGGGGGGGGGCAGAACTATCAATCCTCAGGTATCTCTGAGAGACTACAAGAGAGCATCAGTCCCAAATGATCAAGTGCAACGAATAGAGGCTTCTGAATATTTACCTAGCGCACACTGGGGGCATCAAGGGATTGGTATTTTTCACTGTTTCTTTGTGTAGCAGTGTTCTGCAGTGTTCTCAACGCTAGAATAAGACTATGAGTGTCTTGATATAACACAGGGCCAATCCCTGTGGCCTTAAATAAATTGTTCAAGATTTATGGAAGTCTACTCTGTGGTTCCAAGAAATACCAGAAGCAGTTGACAGTAGTAGGGTTATCTATTCAAAGAGTCATGTGCAGTAAGTGTGTCAGGAAGAACAAGCTTGGGAGTAAGAGCACAGAATTTCTGGGACTCCAAGAAGAGCTGTTGCGAGAAAGAAGAGCTCGAATTAATTGAGCTTCTTGGAGTCAAAAAAGAATTCATTTTGCTGAACTAATTCAGATGGCAGTGGAAGAATAAACAATTGGCTAGAGTAGAATGATTATGATCATATCTTGATATTCATATATACAGCGGTGACAGCGAAGAGGGCTTCAGATGCTTAGTCAAAGCTGAAACATGGATGCCATGCCACAACGTGGACGTTTTAACCGGTAGTAAGTACTGGTCTGAGCAGCTTTAGCTTAAAGTCTTTAAGATTCTTCTGCTACCTGCAAAGCCTATGCCTTCATATTATGATCATTATCCAAGTCGGTGAGTGAAAGAAAGGAAAAGTTATTCAACACGAGACTCAATCATATTACCCATATGAATTTGGAAGCTGATCAACTCTGAGTGCAGGTGAATTATATATATATATATATATATATATATATATATATATATATATATTCAATGAACATGATGGAGAACTGTTCACATAGAGGAAACAAGTTGCAGGGGAGGAAAGCATGATTGATTGATATTTCTTCTTTGTTAAAGGGATGTGCATATGTGGTGAAGAGGTGATTTTTGGCTTTATGTGCTCAATATGTGGCTCACCTGTGGGTTATGTGTCGGCTAGCCAAGTTCGTGGCTGAAAAGCTTTAATCCAAGCCATCAGTTCGTGGCATAGAGGAAAAAGTTCTGTGAGGTCATCATGGATATGATATATCAGATACATGAGTTGTTTTCTAAAGCAAAAAGCCAAAAACCATGTGATCATGATGCAGGATTACCAATTGTGGGAGAGAAAAGCTAGCAGTATTCTTTCTTGGCCAAATTCTGTGGCCATAAAGCATATGGCTGCTTGCAGCATGCTCTCTGCAATGATATTTAAATAACTAGTTGCAGCATGTTCTCGTCCATTAAGAGCAACAGAGACTTAAAACCAAATTTTTGGTTGGTTAGCCTGATGGTTAAGCATGTAGAGAAGCGTGATGAGCAGTGTTATGGTTCTGATACTGACAGTGGCGGATCTAGGATTCAAACCTTGGTGGGGCTTGAAGTTCTTAACAAGAAGAAGAAAAAAATTATTGTGGAGAATCTCGACGGTGTGAGAGAATTTTATTGATTAAAAGAACAAATATACACCCTTCTATACAAGTTATAATACTCTTGTTCACACCATTGCTTGCAATTGCTCCTCGCTCCACATAATTTATGAAATTAACATATAACAAGTAACTAGCAATGACAATATAGCATATATATAGTTCGATTTCGGGTAATTGGGTGGGTATAATCAAGAGAAAATACATTTACAGCAACAAGAAGTAGCATATATATATATATAGTTTTTTTTTTCATCCCACAATTCTCGGTGGGACTTGAGTCCCCCCAAAAAGGGCCTGGATCCGCCCCTGGATACTGATCTCATCAGTTTAGTATTTTTCTTTTGGATATTAGTGTCTCAATATTACTTAGGCCAAGACTTGTGGTTTTAAACTTTCTCCAAGTCTTTTACTTGATGAGTGGCAGAACTTGGTTTATGCCAGAAAATATGTGACCAAGGCTTATCAGATGTTTTAGGTTCTGTAAGGGCCAATGCCAGTGGCCTAAATGCTGAAACATATTTCTATGTTTTCATTGCTAGAAGCATTCTTTCCATCAAAATATGAACATTGACAGAGCTCTAGATTCTTCAAAGTATGAAAACTCCGGCCAACATGGAAGTCTCTCATGAAGTCTGCTTTCTTTGGCCAGCAAACCAGTTCCCAGGTTTCTTTATCTGTTGCTCCACACTATATATGTTCTTTGTTATGGCTTGTCTAGAATATAGTTGGGTATTATGCATACTTGGTATGTTACTGGGGGGAAATAACAAAGCCTGTGAAAAAGACATTGCTAGATGATCACGTTGGGAATTAGACCAGTCTTCACGTTCTCCATGCACTTTAATGCTGATTTGAGGCGAGCATATCGTAGCTTTGTCGATTCTTGTGGCCTGAGCATAAAATCATGTTGCCAGAAGAAAGTGTTTTCTCACTTTCTTTGGAAAGAGGCCTAAGTGATATAGCCCAGTATATTTAAATCCAAGCTTGGGGCTTCTAAATATAGTTGGTTATTCACAGTTGTCCAAGAAGTCTAGTTTTTTGCTTTAGAAATATTATACATAGACAAATATTTAGCCTATTCATGAGGCTAGTGTACAACGTGGAGATGTCAGCAGCAGGGTTTGACAAAATCAACTTATAAAGAGAGGCCTTGACTTTTGGCCTAGACTTGAAAGACAGAGTAAAGCATTGCAGCAAACATACCCAGGTCAGGCCATCATACTTCTGCAAGACAACAAAGAAATTATGGTAGCAGTACGTCCTTTGTATCCAAGAATTAATGGGTCAAGTTTGATGGCTATATTATACTTATTGATCTTAAGCTTATATAATTGAGAAGGGCTACCAAGAAGACATTTACGAAGCAGCAATGAAGAGCACGTTCTTATCCACTAGGGACAAGATAGATTTTATTGATGGGCCTGATGGTTCATATATTTGTATAAAGTTGCTACAGAGACATGATCATGATGCCTGAGCCACATATAAAGAGGGGGAGCATGTGGCCATGCGGTATTAAAGGTTGGTTCAATTGTCAACACCTGCTGGTCTATAACCAACAAAAAGACGTGAGGGGATTATAAAGAAGAGGCCTTCTGTAATAGTGACACGGGTGCAAACACTTTGTGAAGAGGATGGTCACCGCGCGCGAAGAGTCCAGAAAGGATAATATAGCAGTAAGCTCGCGAGCGTTCATAGCCGAAGCCCATTCTCATCACCGCGAAGGGTCGCGAGCAGTTTGAAGACTTCACGAGGCAGAGAGTAAATGCAACAAATAAAAATATTTCGTGAAGAACTTTCATCAAGCTCACTCAGATTTCGTCCTCATCAAGATCTTCCTCGAGGGGATTTGCTCCTTACTAGGATCCTCCTTAAGGAGATTTTCGCAAGCTGATAGTCAACAAATCTTCGCGAGGTCTTCCAAATCTTCGCGAGGTCTTGCATTTCTTCGCGAGTTCAAGGCAAATATCAGAGAAACCTTCGCGAGGAATGTGTGTTCGCGAAGCACATTTAAATCAAGCTTGCTGAGATTTCTCCTCAAGGACATTTGCTCCTCACTTAGATCTTCCTTGAGAATATTTCTATCTTCCTCGAGGGGATTTCCTCCTTACTGAGATTTCTCTTCAGAGAAGTTTTGGAGAATATATCATTTTTAAGGCCAACACCTGTGGCTTTTAAGTTTTTACCAAAGTTTTACTTTGCCAATATTCTTGCTCAAAACTTATGTAGTGTTTTAAGCTCTTTAAGGCCAATTCCAGTGGCCTAAAATTAAAAGTTTTTCATCCAAGTTGGTGATACTTTTTGGAACATTTCGAAGACTTATGGCGAGTACATCATCTGCCAGTCTTTGTCTATCAAGTTTGAGCTAGATGATGGCATTCGAGCTTTATGGCCTAATTAAGAGGCTTATTTCCATGATCAGTCAAGTGATTTCATTTGGGCCAATGCAAGTGGCTTTAAAGCGACGTTATTGCAAGATTAGTGCTGACTCAAGACCTCTTCAGTCAAGACGGGGAACTTTGACTTCAAGGTCTGGGGGGCAATGTTTGAACCAAAAATAACATTTTTTCCCAATAAGGGGGACTCGAGACAAACCGGGCCAATATCCGTGGCCCAAGCTATATATTTTCGACAAGTTCGGAATATATTGTTTAGAGGCTAAGTAAAGCCTACTTGAAGACCAAGTGATCTTAAGACAAATCGTGATCTTATCGGTTTACTATTAATAATCAAGATATTTGATAATTAATAATGGTTTACTTGGTTACGAAGTTGGAGCATATGGAAGATCTTTGCATTAAAGATGGCTTCATGGTTGTATTTGACTAGGATTCATGGTTGTCTTGGTTACGTGCATGTCATGGCCTTAATCAAAGAAGGAAGGTGGATCATCCCTTGATTCTCCTTAATTGCATGAAAGGGGCCAATACATGGCAGAAGATAATTAAGAAAGGAATAGTTGATGTGGGTCATGCAAGCAATCAAAGGTTGCCCATGCAATTTAGGTGGACATGGAACTATTTGCTGCCAATATATGTATGCAAGGAATTATGGTGCTGAATGCTTGCTTGCGAATATCAAGGAATATATATATATATATATATATATATATATATATATATACACAAGTAAAGCTGCATGGCTCAGTGGGCTATATATGAACATATATATTTGCATGCAATTAATGATTGTAGAGTCCCCGCGAGGAGGCCTCGCGAACATACCTCGCGACGGTATATTTGCAATTAGGATAAATGCATATCTTATCGTTCGCATCCAGGAAGATTACGTCCAGGACTCCAGAAGGTAATTAATCTTGCCTAGAAGATTGCTACGACAGAGTATCTATACGATAGTTATCAAAACTATTAAGAGTTTTGATTTGATTCAAGGCCAATAACTGTGGCCTAAAATATAGTATTTCATTCATATTTGGAAGGAGAATCTACGAGTAGCCTATATATAGAGGCTAAAGACGACACAACAGGACCTCTCTCTCTCGAATCAATCTCAGCGATTACAAAAGCTTCCCCGGAGCAAACCTTCAACCTTGTTGAAACCCGGCGACCGTACTTCTAGTCCTAGTCTCTCCGAGCCGACTGCCACCGATACTACCAGCGAAGCAAGGGTAACGCCCTCGCAACCCAGTGAAGCTAAAGTCACACTTTAGCGAACCCTGTGCCTTCTCACAACTTCTCAGTGATTGCTCTGCTTAGTCTACAACACTAAGTATCGATACGGTGAACGCGAAGAGACCACAACTAAAGCCCTTACCCGCGTAAGGCAAATAAGTCCTTTTCCGAAAGGCAAGAAATGAACCTTGTGGCGAGGTTGGTGCTCTCTTCGTCCACAACGCTTGAAGAAGAAGTCAGGTCAAGGGACTACCCCGACGATTGCACCCCACGGTGCTGGCACGCTTGCGCACACGCTCAAAAGAGACAGTTTGCACGCCAACTAGTTATGGAGCCAAACACTTGGTTCCGGTGTCCTTCTCTACGCATTAGGAGAAAAGAAAAGGTCGGTTCGTGGAAACCAACATGGGGCCATGAACAAGAACTTGAGAAAAAAGGTCGCTGTCACTGTTGTCTGTTTTTGTTGTCTTTTGGTGAAAGAAACGCCTTGCTGATGCCTCTGAACAAGAAATCAAACCGATTACTTGACCTGACTTGAGCTTGCTGTTAGAATTTGTGGTTTCAGAGCCACAAATTCTGACATCAGAGCCACAAATTCTAACAAGAGCTATCAATTATCAGAAACTCCTCTGTTCTAATACAAAACACCTCCTCTATTTTAACTACTCAACCATCTCCTCTTTTTCAAACCATACTCTTTCTACCAGACTCTTGCTCCTAAAACTGAAGTCCTAAACTCATTGTCCTAGCCCACTACTTCTAAAGCTTCCACACCAAATTACAAAAGTGGTATCAAAGCGACAAATTCTAACACTTGCTCTTCTTACCGATTGTCCATCTTCATTTATCAAATCTAAACCACTGCATCCATAGCCCTTTACTCCAATGAAGGCATCGTCATCATCCTCATCGCTTCCATCGGGGACACCATCCTCAAGGCCACCGGAGTTCCTTAACTACACTTACGACGTGTTCTTGAGCTTCAGAGGTGAAGACACACGGAAGGCCTTCACAGACCACCTCTACACGGCACTAGTTTGTGCCGGAGTCAGGACGTTTAGGGATGCCGAGGGACTAAGAAGGGGAGAAAACATAGCGGAGGATTTGGTGGAGATAATCCAAGGGTGTAGGATCTCACTCATCGTCTTCTCAGAAAATTACGCGGATTCGAGTTGGTGTCTCGAGGAGCTGGTGCAGATCATGGAGACATGGAGTGTAGAAAAACACAAAGGCAACGAGTTTTCCCAATATTCTATCATGTCGATCCTTCACATGTCAGAAACCAGACCGGTATATTTGCTCATGCGTTTGAGAAACATGAAGCCAGAGTACATCAAGGTAGAGATAAGATAGCAAGGTGGAGAGCTGCTCTTAGAGGAGCGACGGATTTGGCTGGCTTCGATATTGCTGATAGGTAATACTCTTCCTTTTTCCTTTTTATTTTATATATATATTTTACTTCCTATCTTTTCAGTTTGGTCCTTCTTTTCTCCTTTAAACTTTAGTCAATGTGGTGATTTCTTTCTACTTCATAGTTCTGCTTCTGAATCTAATTGACAGGCATGAGGCAGAGTTTATCAATAGCATTGTTGACGAGATATGCAGACAGCTGACCACCCCATACTTGAATTTAGCTCTCTACCCAGTTGGAATAGAGTCTCGTGTTGAAGATATTAGCAAGTGTTTAGGTGTTGGATTAGATAATGATGTTCGCATGGTTGGAATTTGGGGTATGGGTGGAATCGGCAAAACAACAGTTGCCAAAGCCATCTATAACAAATTTTATCATGACTTTGACAGTAGAAGTTTCCTAGCAGATATTAGGGAAACAGCAAAGGACTCAAGTGGTAAGATTGCACTGCAAGAAAGACTTCTTTCTGATGTCTTAAAACCAACCAAGATAAAGGTAGGTGATCCAATGGCATCAATGTGATCAAAGAACGACTTAGAAGCAAAAAGGTACTTGTCATCGTTGACAATGTCGATCGTCTGGAACAATTGAATGCATTGGCAATAAGCCGTGATTCCTTTGGTCTGGGAAGTATAATTATTATAACAACAAGAGATCGACATTTGTTACAACAAGTGAGAGCGGATAAAATACATCTGACACAAGAAATGAATGAAGAAGAAGCTCTTGAGCTCTTCAGTTGGCATGCCTTTCAAAATTATTCTCCTAAGGAAGACTATATCGAACTCTCAAGAAGAGTGGTTACTTACTGTGGAGGTTTACCGCTGGCTCTTGAAGTTTTAGGGTCTTTCCTCTTTCGAAGGAGCATAGGAGATTGGAATAGTACACTGAAGAAATTGGAAAAATTTCTGGATACAATTGACCTGGTTTCTATGGACCTGCGGTACGTCAATGTCCGACGAGTTCGGGAGCATTTCAGGGTATATTAAGAAACTTTCAGACATCTTCCCTCTGGTTTAATACGTTACATCACGCTCTGCTTTTCTTCTTTGTGGATTTTTGATTTTTTTCCTCGTTCTTCTTTTGGTGTTGTCTAACAGTGGCTTTGGAAATTGGAGATTCTTAATCTCAGTCATTCACATAACCTAACACACTCACCAGACTTTTCACAACTCCCAAATCTACAGTATTTGATCCTTAAAGACTGTGTGAATTTGCCAGAGATTGACAACTCCCAAATCTACAGTATAAATGCTGCTTACGCTACACTCCTAGCACATATCATACAACAACGGGCTCACTCCCCGAATCATCCTATTTAGTCAATTGGATTTGACTATGCTAGAGAGTTTACATCGAAGACTTTCAATGGTTATTGCATTTAGGACTGATGTTGGACATCATATTCCCATGAGCACACCCAAATGGTCTCGCGGAAACTACTACGATGGTAGTCCGGACATTGGTAATGCGCACCAACCTCCTTATATCCTCTTGGGGTGAAGCAATATCACATGCAGCTATGCTAATTCGTCTACGACCCACTGCCACTCAATCTACCTCTGCGATACAGCTAGTGACTGGGTACAAATATCGTACTTACGCATATTTGAGTGTGCCATTTATGTGCCAATTGCGCCGCCACAGCGCTCTATGATGGGTCCTTACAGACGAATGGGCAACTACGTTGGATTTGCGCTTCCAACAATCGTCCGCCACTTAAATGCCCTTGCTAGGCGATCTCCTTACCGCTAG
>BDJD01002284.1:15373-101237 GCA_002564525.1 Rosa multiflora | reverse complement strand
GGTTCGTTGAATTAGGCATAGATTTTTGTGCAGATAAGGTGTTTGATGAGATGCTTGTGAGAAATAGTAGTGACTGTGATTATAGATTGAATCTGTGAGTTTTGAAAGGAACAAGAAAATGTATCTCAATAGTGACTGGAAGGTGTTTGTGTTTATGCCTGACTGAAATTTTGTGTGTAGGATTCACAAGGAGCAAATGGAGAAATGGCAGGAGGAGATCAGAGAGTTGCGCGCGATTGATGCTTCGAATGAGGAGGCTAGTGCTGTGCTGCATAATGCTACATATTTGCTTCAGAATCCTCATGTTGATTCTTGAAGGTAACACTTATATTTGCTAGTCATGTGTTCATTTTAGTACATATGTAACATACTTTTGCAAATTGAGACTCCCGATGTTGATTATGTTATGTATGGCTGGTGCAATAGGTCCATGGATATAGTTTCGCTTGGGTCTGATATTAGTCGAAGTGGAGTCCGTAACTTAAATATTGAAACTATTTTAATTAACGTGTTGATAAGCATTAATAATCAATGTGAAATTATGAAGGTGTGATACTATTGATATCCAGTAACTTTTGTCCGTTATTGCCATCTTGATTGACAGACAAGATTTCATTGTGAATTGCAATGTCCTTTTGTTTCATTCTCCTTCTATTTGATTTGATGTTTGGAATTTGGAGGCCTCTGATTGGAATATCTTGCAGGAAGTTTTCCTTAAAATATTGGTAGATGTGTTAATGTCCTAATTTCTGCTGTTTTTCTGAGTGGATTTTATGAAGCTTGGTTGTCTTCCTTTCTGTCAGTGTTATATACTTTCTATATGGATGTTGATGTAGTTGAGGCTGCAGCTTTGGGCTCAGTCAATCAAGTCATGGTCTGCCTGATCCAACTTTCATGTAACAGGCTTGTTTTTCTATTTCTTTCTTCTGCAGGAGTTCGTCTCCTTTGGATAGATCAACTCCTTTTGGGCAGTAAATTAACACCTGTTATGAAGCCACCTAACATCCCCATTCGGCATGTGATTCTGATAGCATAATCCAGTTTCTGGTTTGTAAATATACAATCTTCAGACAAGTGGTAGTGAAGGTACCATGCAATGTACTGTATTTATCATAATGTACAGAATGTACTAAAATCTGAAAAGTATATTGGAAACTAGTCCAGGAGTACCATGGAAGAGCCGAAGAAATAAATGTGGATTGTCTCATCTTGATTGGATTGGAGGGGAATTTTATATTTGCAGTAAAATGCCTTAGGCTGTTGAAAATGTTGATGTTGTATTATTGATACTTTTGTATCTCAATTGCATTTTTATAGATAGAATAAATACATAAAACATCATAATTTTGTTGGCGGTTGTATACTTTTTTGTTTGATGTATACGTACAATGAATGCAATGCAGCCATTAGAACATATGCCCAAGGATTGACAGTGACTTTGCAAGGAACTTGAGGTTAACGGTAACTTGGTTAGCGACTTGTCTACTGACTTGTGATCAACATTGGACATGGCCAGTAACATACAATATGACATGGCTAGTGACATGGTCAGTGACTTGGCAATTTCAATAACATGGCTAGTGACATGACCAATGACTTGATCCACATTACACATGGCCAGTGACTTAGCCAATGACATGGCGAGTGACATGCCAATTTCAGTGACATGGTCAGCGACTTGATCAACATTAGACATGGTATGTGACTGGCCAATTTCAGTGACATGGCCATTGACTTGATCAACATTGGACTTAGCCAGTGAAATGGTCAGTGACTTAGCCAGTGACATGCAATATGACATAACCAGTGACATGGTCAATAATTTTGCGAGTTACTTGCCAATTTCAGTGACATGGTCAATGACTTGATCAACATTGGACATGGCCACTGACTTAGCCAGTGACACAGTCAGTGACTTGACAGTTAATTGGTTAGTGACATGTGTATAACCTTACAAACTGTAACTTGACCAGTAACTTCGCCAATGACATAATTAGTGCCTTGAGGTTAACAGTGACCTGGCCAATAACCTTACAAACTAAGGACTTGGCCTAGCCTATGATGTGTATAACAGTGACTTGACAGTGACTTGGTCAGTGACATGTGTATAACCTTACAAACTATAACCTGACCAGTAACTTGGCCAATGACATAATCAGTGCCTTGAGGTTAACAGTGACCTGGACAATAACCTTACAAAGTAATGACATAGCCTAGCCAATGACGTGTATAACAGTGACTTGGTCAGTGACTTGACAGTTACTTGGTCAGTGACATGTGTATAACCTTACAAACTGTAACCTGACTAGTAACTAGGCCAATGACATAACCAGTGCCTTGAAGTTAACAGTGACCTGGCCAATAAGCTTACAAACTAAGGACTTGGCCTAGCCTATGATGTGTATAACAGTGACTTGACGGTGACTTGGTCAGTGACATGTGTATAACAGTTACTTGGTAAGTGACATGTCATTGTTATACACGTCACTGGCTATGTCACTTGCCATGTCATTGGCCAGTGAAGTCATTGGTTAGCTCAGGTCCTTAGTTAGTAAGGTCATTGGCCAAGTCACTACTAATCTTAAGTCACTGGCCAAGTCACAGTCATGACCATGTCATTAATCATTAACTGAGGTCACTGTCATCACATGTCACTGGCCAGGTCATTTTTCATGTCAATGACCATGTCACTGGCCAATGACCCAAGTAGTTAGTGAGATCACTGGCCAAGTCATTGTTAACCTCAAGTCACTTTTTTTTTTTTCAACCACATAAAATGAACACAAAGACATGATATTGGTTTATGCTTAAGAAAGACTATAACATAATAATTAGCAACTCTGTTTACAGCTTTAGTATAGCTAAAGTAGCAAATACAGAACACAAAATCAGATGACAAAGTCTTGCCAAAACGTTCTCCTATTCATTGGAAACAAATAAAACTATCCTCCCCCGGAATCTCCAAGGCAAACCGAACTCCTTGGCCTTCATTATCTTAAGCCTGTAAAGAAACCATGGAGGTTCTCAGAAACACAGTATTAAAAGAATTATGCAAAAATAGCAAATACTGATTGTTTCAAGGAGAAATAACTTATTTTTTATGTCTGCCATAGAATAGTTGCAAATGTTGCAGACATTTCGAAGAAAAATAAAGGAAATTGTTTTAGCATAAACTAACACCATGAGCTAAACTTACTGTAAAATATTGATTTTATTGAACTTGCCTCGCTAGCAATGTTATCGGAAAGCCAATCCAATCCCTCGTACAGTCCCTCGCCCAAGGTTGCACATGTGCTCTGAATGTACCTGAGAGATAACATCACAACACCAACAATAGTTCAGGCCATACTTCTCCTATCTGCAATACTATTTGGTCCTACAATTTGTCCAAGATCTTTACATGGTATTAAAATAAACATTACATCAGGTTCTTAATTGTTTAGTTCGATTTTGACACCATCCACTAGTTTTATAACTCCTATCCAATAGAACTAAACAAGTAAACTCACCTCTGAATAAAAGATAAAGAAATCATTTCAACCTTATTTAGTTTGTTCAATCATTTAGAGTCATAAATTATGTAGACATATGATTTACCAGCTTACAACAACTATTTACAGATGTACTAAAAATTGCAGAGTGAAAATTAACAATATCACTTACCAGTGACGTTGGCGGAGAGAATGAAGCCTAAGCTTATCAGTTATTTCTGCAGCATTCATTGCAGTTGGAAGATCTTGTTTGTTGGCGAATACAAGCAAAACAGCATCCCTCAGTTCATCCTGAAACCAGATCAAATTTTTACCTTTCAACCCTAGTACCAAAAAGACCGGAAAGAATATGTGCAACTGTTTATCCTAGATGAGATTCTGAATCTTCCAATCAGTTACAGGGCATGCACCATAATTGCTCATGAAGAAACTAAAACATAAAGCAATATAACTATAGCAAGTGAGTGGATGCAATGTACTACAGGAGATTATGTATCCAAACTCTATAGAAACTTACAAAAGCCAACAATTTAGAACAACAAAGAACAAGAACGCTAAACAAGGTTCTGAATCTTCTAATCACTTAAAGGGCATGCAACCAGAATAACTCATCAAGCAACTAAGACATAAAGCAATCTTCACAGTATACTTAAATGCTTCATATCAGTAATCTTCTACCTAAAATTCGATCTACATGGATCAAATCCATTGTATACGCAAATTGAATTATTGAGAAAACAAGTGCAAAAACGAAAGCGCGGAAGTACCTTTGGAGGTCCAGGACTGATCAGAGGGTTTGGAGGAGAGGAGATCGTCGGGGAGATCGAGCTTATAGTGACGAAGGAGATGGATCGCGGCGGCGGCGACGACGAGGATTCTTAAGCTGCTAGTGGTGCACGAGGTCGCAATGTACAAAATCCGGCCGTGGTCGACATCCGGTGGGTACAATTGCAGCGAGTGGCTCAAGTCCGACAAGATCCGGATCGTAATCAAAATGGAGAGAGAAGCTCCAATCAAAATCGATTCAAGCTTTCTGATTAAAAGAGAGAGAAAATTTGAGTTCAAAAATGAAAACCTCAAAAACGAAACCGAACCTGAGGAACTCCCGAAGCAACTCCCGGAAATACACGCCGCCGCTACCAAATCTCTCCAAATCCACAGAGCCGATTCAAAGCTCCCGCTCCGGCGAAGAACTCAGAAACGACGTCGTAGGGGACCGGACGTGCTGGACGCCATGGGGGGGGGAGAGAGAGAGAGAGAGAGAGAGAGAGAGAAAGAGAGAGATATTTTGGTAAGGGTCGAGTCCGAATGGATTCAGACGGGCTTGGGTAACGGCAAGGGAAGAGAGAGAGAGAGAGAGCTGCCAATGGCAGCTTTGGTAATTAAACTTATCTTTAGTGGTAGGTTGTTAATAGATGACCTTAATTATCATGGGGACATTTATGGTGATTGGATTATCATAAGGTACTTTAAATGACCTCTTTTATCATTAATGATGGAAAATGTCACTTTAGAGAGTGAAATGATAATAAGGTCACCTAGTTTCCCACTTGATAAAAAGGTCCCTTGTGAATTGTTATTAATATTAGTTTAGTCCTTATGAATAATGAGATCATGTTACAAAAGGTCAGTTTTTAATTTTTATCATTCTGATTCTGCCCCTAAGGTAATAAACCTTTATAACCTTCCATTTCAAAATCTGTGAGCTCAAATTTTCTCTCTCCTTTGATAAGAAAGCTTCCTATTCGATTTGTTCGGAGATCTCTTTCCGAGATTCTTTCTTTGCCGCCCTCTCCGTCGGAAGCTTCCGATTTAGCTTTGTGCCTCTGCGACGATCTGAAATCTCAGTTTTGAGTGGTTTTGGAGCTTCCGCAGCTCTTCTCTTTTTCTGGATCTTTGGCTTCGTCGGTGTTCATCTTGATCACGTTATTGTGTTCTTCTTCGTCGACTCAGTGCTTAGTTACAGTCTCTCTATTTCTTCATCTCTCTGGTTTTCTCTGATTTGATCGGTAAGCCTTCTCTCTGTAAATTTGTTCGTTTTGGATTTTGCAGTGTATTTTTGTTGTTTGTGTTAAATTGTTGAATTGTTCGTTTTGGATTACTTTGTTCTTCTCCTTCGTCGACTCAGTTCTATGTTGAATTGTTGATGATGTTTTTTGCTATTGCGGTACTATATTTGTTCTATACTATGATTTTTTTATCAGTGACATGGCCAGTTACATTTTTAATACTGCTGTTTTATTCAGGCATTAACAGTTACTTTGGCAGTGACTTGTTTGTGTTGATTCTGTTGATTTTCTTAGTAGTGACATGGATAGTGATTTGTTTTATTCTTGTGCAGTTGTTATGGATACTAGCTATGTTGTCAAGTTTATTTATTCTTGTGAAGCAGCGACAGTTCCATTGTTGCATAATTGGTCGTTTGTTGACCTATGCAATTCCATACGCTCTCGTTTTCCGGATTTGATTCAAGGAAATTTCATGTTGAGGTACATTATTCCTCCGGATTCTAGTTCTTGTTTTCTAGAGAGTGAAGTTGATATGAGAATGATTTTTAGGAATTTGGTTCGTTACAATTCTGATTTCGTTGAAGTGTTTGTGACTGATTTGCCTTCTATTAGTGAAAGCGTGGTGAGTAATACAGTGTGTGAGGATTCTAGTACCATGCTTGAGGAGAATGATTATTTGGGGTGTTATAGGGCAGAGGCACCGAAGAGTTATATGACGAAAGGTTGGGAGAGTTATATTCATTATGAAGGCCAAAAGTTTGAGGGTGGGGTTGTTGAGTTTAGGGATAAGTTGCGTAAGTATGCCATAGAAATTGGTTTTTCATATGAGTTTGTTAGAAATGACAAGGTTCGTGTTATTGCTCAGTGTTCTAAGAAACATTCTCAGGGCTGCAATTGGCTTGTGAAGGCTTATTTATGCAGGGTTAATGGTTTCTTTATGATTAAAAGGTTGGTTAATGTTCACACTTGTCATGGTGTGATTCGTTTGCAGAAGAGTAAGATGATGGGATCCAAGGTTGTCAAGTCTATTGTGCTTGATAAGATTCGTGCCAATCCAAACAAAAATCCAATTAATATAGCTGATGAGATCAAGAGTGAGTATGGTTTGGATGTTCCTTATCGTACAATTTGGTATGGTACGGAGTTAGCAAAAACAGCCCTACATGGCGATGAAGCTGAGTCTTATGCTCAGCTACTTTGGTTCAGTGAGTCTGTTATGAAGTCAAACCCCCACTCTATGATAGTGGTTGAGTTTCATTGAGAAACACACAGGTTTCAGCGTATGTTGTGACCTATGGTGCATGGATGAAGGGTTTTCAATCTTGTAGACCTATTCTTTTCATTGATGCTACATTCATTACCAACAAGTACAAGGGGCAGATTATTGCTGCATCGGCTAAGGATACCAATCAAGGTTGAATCTCCTTCATTATTTATAGTTTTTTATTTTTCTTGTTTTCTATTTCCTGCCATGTTCTTTGTTTTTTTTGTAATGTAAGTGACATGGTTAGTTACATAGCTATTGACATTGTCAGTTACATGTTCATTGACAGTTACATGTCCAATGACTTAAATGTTCTGTGATTTGAATGACATATCTCTGGCCATGTCACTGTCAAGTAATATGCAGTTATGTCAGCGACATGGTCAGTGACATTAACAGTTACATGACAGTGACATCATTTTGTTTTTCTATTCAGGCTTGTATGTAGTTGCTTATGCTATTGTGGATTCTGAAAATGAGAGTAATTGGAGATTTTTTCTTGAGGTTTTGGCTGAAGAGTTTGCAAAACACCCTATGAGGAGGGTGACGTTCATTTCTGATCGTCATGTTGGGCTTGTTAGTGCTTTCCCTAGGGTGTTTCCCAATAATCCACATGGGTTTTGTTTTAGACATCTGATGGCTAACCTTTCTGACAAATTTCCAGCTGATTCTTACCTTAAGGATCGGATTCCTCACTTGTTTATGTGTTGTGCTTATTCTCGCACACCAGAGATGTATGAGTTCAACATGGAAATCTTGAGGAGTGAAGGCGGTGACATAGTTGCTCAATTTCTAGAGGATCTCCCCAAGGAGAACTAGTGTATGGCTTACTTTAACGGCGAAAGATTTGGTGAAATGACAAATAACTTGGCTGAGTCTTTCAATAATTGGGTGTTGCCTTTGAAGAGTCTTCCTATTCTTGATATTAATGATGGGATTAGAGTGAAGTCCATGGCTTCAATTGCTGCTCGGAAGCACGATGCTCAAGAATGGTTCTCTGAGTTGTGCCCGGTGATTGAAAAGAAGCTGAAGGAGAATTTGGAAGTCGGAAGGCATTGGAGAGTGAGCAGGTCTGATACCTATGTGTATGAAGTTCACTGCCAGAAGTACAATAGCATGGTAAATTTGGAAACTCGCTTTTGTTCGTGTGGAGAATGGCAGCTGTATGGTTTCCCATGTTCCCATGCCCTTGTAGTGATTCAACAACATGGTTCTTCCCCGTATTTGTATGTCAATGAGCTGTACAAGGTGGAGAAATATCGAGAAACTTATTCTTTCCCAATTAATCCTCCTCCCTCTATTTCGAAGCAAGTGCATGATTTTGGTAGAGATGCGGTGATATTGCAGCCGCCTTTGACTAGAAGACGACAGGGAAGGCCTAGAAAGAAGAGGTTCAGAAAAAGGAGCAAGAAAACTAGGGTGATCAAGTGTGGTAGGTGCGGAAAATGTGATGGTCACAACAGAAAGAGTTGTACAGCTCCAATATTGGTTCTATTCTGCTTACATGCCTTTAACAATGACATGGCAAGTGACATAGCAAGTGACTCCAATACAGTTTGAAATTTTGTTTTGATTTTTAATTTTTTTCAATAAATGATAAGAAATGCTTACTCATTGGAATTTTTTTTGACTACTCATTGGAATTTTTTTTTACTATGAGATAGTGTATCTACTTTCTTCTTTTATAAATTTTTGAGTATTCTTTGTGTCTACAGGTTTTTAATAGTTATATGTACAGTGACATAACCATTTTCTTTAGATTTACATTGACTTGTCCATTGACATTAGTTTTTAGTTATCTTGGCAGTGACTTGTTCAATGACTCGTAGTTGGATCACTGCATATAGATTTGGTTATTGGTAGCAGAACGCTGCCGTTGCGGTGCAGCGGCACGCTGCCAGCTGAAATAGAAATATCATTTTGGCTGTGACTTCTCTAGTGACTTAGAGTTTTAATGTTTTTTTGTCCAGTTACATATTCAGCTACATGCTTAGTTACATGTTCAGTTACATATATTGTCAGTTACATGGTCAGCTACATTATCAGTGACTTGGTCATTTTGGCTGTGACTTCTCTAGTGACTTAGAGTTTTAATGTTTTTTGTCCAGTTACATATTCAGCTACATGCTTAGTTACATGCTCAGTTACATATATTGTCAGTTACATGGTCAGCTACATTATCAGTGACTTGGTCAGTTACTTGAGTTTTACAGTAACTTGCCTAGTGACTTGGCCAATGACATTCAGTTTCCTTTTTACTTGGCCAGTGAATTGAGCACTTACATAATGGGCAGTAGTGAATTTAACAATGACACTTTCAATTATATGCGGCCTTCATATTTACATAGTCAGTGACTTGTCCTATGAATTCAGAATATGCATTAATCTTGAATAAAAAGATCCATACAAGTCATAGTCTGAACTAAACAACAAATTTCTGAATTTCTGAAGTAAATAAACAAATTTCTAAATTTCTTAATTTGCTGAGTTCCAGCTCTGCTTATGTTCAGCAAATTTTTTGAATATTTGAGCTTTGAATTTCATCATCTGAGCTTTGGTGACTTTGTTTGGCATCTTCTCCTCTTTTGCCATTCTGTCCATGTAATACATTACAAAAGGTCCGCAATCTAATTTATTGTCAATTAAAAATTTCATGTTAATGATTTTGACCAACTTAGTAACAGTAAAGTTATCATTTTAAATTTTTGAATATAGACTTACAATCCTTCTTCTCGTTGGGGGCAGATTCTGGCATGGTTCAAAGGGATCCTTCCACCGTCATAATTTTCCTTTATCCACCTTATTGTTCTTATCTCATCATCGCTCAAAATACTTTCAACCATCTTTAATTTTGTGTGAGGGCTTTGACTCTTGTCAAATTTCATTCGGCAGCCTTGCTGCAGCATATCGTCTGCTTGATCTTTTACTGCTCTCATCCACAGCTCGACCATTTCAACCTGTATTTTTTAACAGATCAGTGAGTGATAGTTATATGGTTAGATACATGGTCAGTAAGAAGTTTCTTACCAATTTTTTTATACTTTTAAAGCACTCCCTTGTTCCTGCTCTTCTTGGTTTCATTGAATCAAAATGCAGCCATTGCGGTATGTCCTTGTCAAAGACCAATAGTGTGTCGTGAAATTCTTCATTAAGGGTAATTGGGAAGAAAAGCATGCTGTATTTTCCCATGTTTTGGAACAATGGCTCACACAAGTATTGATGGAGGTTTCTCATAGTTAAATGTATTGTCAAATACTATTTTAAAAAAGAAAGAAAGAAATACATAGAACGAGTTATAAATAAACAAAGAATGAGAGATAAGGATTCAATTTTTATAGAAAGTGCTCGTAATACTTACCCAATACATGCTATGCATAAAAGCAGACCTTCCCAAACTTTGTGAACTTTCGTTTTGCATTTCATCCTTCAACATTTCCCCATAGTAATCAATCCAATTGTTTGCTATTGATTGATCGCTTATGAACATTTTGCCATCTGCCCTTGTGATTTCGCTTCCAGCCTCTTTTCTCTCCCAGAATAATACGCTGCATAACATAGAACGGTGTTAGTCCAGTGACTTAGCCAGTTACTTTTCACTTGCCAATAATCTGGACAGTGACTTTGGCCAGCTACATGGAAATTGAAAATGATCTGGACAGTGACTAGGCCAGCTACATGTCAATTGAAAATGATCTGGACAGTTACTTGACCAGTGACTAGGCCAGCTACATGTCAATTGAAAATGATCTGGACAGTGACTTGACCAGTGACTAGGCCAGCTACATGGCAATTGAAAATGATCTGGACAATGACTTGGCCAGTGACTACGCCAGCTACATGGCAATTGAAGTCATTAGGTGGTGGGCTGTAACATGAAATATTACCTTTGTTCTTCCTTGTTCCAGTACTTCTCTAATTTGCTTTTATTTGGGATGTCAAGTAGGTTGTACAGTTGTAGCTTTTGCCAATGTATCACTTCAATTTCGTTTTTTTCTGTTTGTTCCTCGTCATCCACATGAATCGTCAAATCATGTATCACTTCCTTCTCTGGCTGCTGTTCAGCTGTCTGTCCTTTTTTCTTTTTCAGTGCTGTGATTCTGGTCATTTTCACCCTCTGCCTTTGCTCTTTCACTTCGTCCCACTAGAAAATATGATGTTTTTTTTGTACTCTCTCGTTTCTCTTCGTCCTAACCACATAACAATAGAGGCCAATAGATTCTGAGTCCTGCCCTGATATGTCATCTAAATTTGGCATGGTGAACTCAGCTCTTGTCATCTGTTCCGTATGAGGAAAGCAATTGATTAGTTCAGTGTCAAAAATAGGCTGAACTTCTGGTGATATAATGATCTGATACTTGTGTGGCTCTGCTTGCATATCTTCCAAACATAACCACATAACAATAGAGGCCAATAGATTCTGAGTCCTGCCCTGATATGTCATCTAATATTGGCTTGGTGAACTCAGCTCTTGTCATCTGTTGCGTATGAGGACAGCAATTGATTGGTTCAACGTCAAAAACAGGCTGAACTTCTGGTGATACAATGATCTGATACTTGTGTGGCTCTGCTTCCATATCTTCCAACTGGACTTTTCTTGGAGGTGGAGTTTGTAAAGCGCCCGGAGGTGGAAACACAAACAATGCATTAACCCAAGCAGTATTCGGTGTGCAAGAATCTTCCGTCATTCTCAATTTAACCTCAGGAGAGGTTGGTGAATGAACTTGTGCAGCTACTTGGGCAAGGCATTCAAGTGGTGACTGATGTCCTCGGTTGATAGAGTGAGGTTCCGCAGATCATCTCAGATGCGCTTGCTGTGGAGTCGGCAGGTTGTGATTGAGTTCCCTGAATTCCACCTTGAGATTTTGTGTTTTTGGAGTGCTTGCTGTCAGTTGGCTTGTCCTGAGGGGCCTTTGATTTTGGTGGAGGGAAACTAGGTGGTGGGGGAGGTGGAGTTGAGTCGTTGTCATCACCTGGACGTGCTATTGGCGACTCATACTTCTCAGTTAGTGCCATTACTATGCCCTCCAATTGCTTCACTCTTTTAATCAGTGAGGCTTTCTCAATTTGCAACACCTCATTTTCCAGTAACATATCCTCCTTCTCTTCGTTTATTCTGCCAATTTGCTTTTCTTTCTCCTCAACTTCTTTTTTCAAAGCACTTAGCTCTTCTTCCTTTCCCTCGAGCTTTCTCTGTAATTCATTCTTCTCTTCATTGGTCTTCCCTATCTCTGTCTCCATCTTCTCATTGTTAATGTTGTCAGCTTTCTTTTCTCTTGTTTCCAGTTCTTTCTCCAATTTCCTTATTTTTTTTCTTCTAAGCCCTTTTTCTCTATTTCCACATCTCTTAGCTCTTTTTCCTTTTTATGAAGATTTGTCTCTAATTCTTTCTTCTGTTTATCATTCCATGCAGTCTCCTTCACTATATAATTCTTTCTTCTGTTTATCATTCGATGCAGTCTCCTTCACCATATTTCCACTGGTTCTGTATTAGACTCAGAATCTTCTTCCTCTGCATCTTCTTTAACTTTATCAAATATTTTCTGAAACAAAATTACAAAAGTTGTCAGTGACATAGGCAGTGACAGAAATAAAATAACAACACAATCATAGACATGGAAAGTTACATGCACTGTGACATGAAAATATAACAATAACATGAGCAGTGACATGGTCAATGACTTGCTCAGTGACCTGACCAATTGGAACCCTACAAGATTAACAAGAGTAGTGACAAGACCTGTGACCTAGTTTTTCTACATCAAATTAACATACCTTCAACTTCCCCATGGTGTTGAAATCCCTTTTTTTTTTTCTATCAGGGTCTTTAATTGCCACTTTCTTATTCCGTGTTTTTCGGTTTCTCTTCCAGAGATTAGTGGCACTACTCCCGTCTTGTGGCAAAACCAGTACTGTTTGGAAAATAAAAAATAAAAATAGAAAACTAGTTAGTTATTTTTCAAACAGCTGCTTAGCAATATGAATATCACAAACATAACCAATGACATATGCAAATACATAAACAGTGACATTGTCAGTGACATAAACTTGATAGTAACATTAACAGTGACCTGGCCAATTACCTGTCCAGTGACCTGACCAATGACATGACACTGATCTAGTTTTTGTACTTACAACAGCATACGTAGTAAATGATGCATAAACAAAATTTTAACAAGGTACGGAAATTTACCATCACCAATATCACGCAACCTGCCATGTTTTGGGATTCTTTTCCCTTTTGTTTAATTGATTTTTTAAGGAAGTCGCCAACTTCCTTTGCCCAGCTATAATTTCCCAGACTTTCCACCTCTTCACAGACTCTTATATAGTCCCAAGATATTGTTCCTCTAGAGTTTGGGAATAGGAGTTTGATGAAAAGGTTCAAGAGTACTAATACGGCAACATTTCTGTCCCATTTCATTTTTTCTTCCCCTGTTTCTAGAGTTTCTGCCAATGTCTTCTTCAAAGCTTCCTCTGCAACCGCCTTGTTGATCCTCTGCTTTTTGTCAAAGTATTTAGTCACGAACTCAGATCTGTATGCCCCTTCTTTGGTCTTTGGTACTGATAACCAGGATCCCGGCACTCCTAGAATCATAGATATATCACTTGTTGACATTCTGAATTTCCTGTTCCCAAACACAAAAAGTCTGTGTCGCTGTTGTATGCTTGTAGCAGAAGTGTGATTAAATCATCCGATTCTTTGCATCCTTTTCTTTAATTGAACCTCCATGAAATGCATCTATCAGCGTTACAAAGGGAGTTTTCTGCAGCAGCTCTAAAGTCCCTTCAGTCAGGTTATTTTTGTTTTCTGCAATTGTTTTCAGAAAAGCAAGCATTGTGCAGCGATACTGCACATAACCCTCTTTTACATATCTTTTCCTTTTCCCTGGGACTTTTTCCTCTTCGTCATCCTTTGTATCTTCTTCCTCGTCAGTTTCTTCCTTCTTCTTTGTACTCTCTTTTTTTGTCTTCCTTTTATCCATTTTCTTCTTCTTCTTGGCACGAACTTCTTCTCCATAAGATTCTTCTTCTTCATCTTCAGTTTCTTCCCTGTTTCTTCTTTTCTCCTTTTTAGTTTTCTCCTTTTTATCCTTATTGTTCTTCTTACTGCGGACTTGTTCTTCATTAGATTATTCTTCACCTTCAGTTCCTTCCAGTTTTCTTCTTTTCTGGTTTCCAGTTTTCTTCTTTTTATCCTTCTTCGTCTTCTTACCCCGGACTTGTTCTTCATTAGATTCTTCTTCAACTTCAGTTGTTTCTTCCTCATCTTCACTTGATTCTTCTTCATCTTCAGTTTTCTGCTTTCGCTTTTTTCTCTCATTTACTTTCTTCCATTTTATCAGTTTTAACTTTTCCCCAATTGTTTCTTCTGGACTTTGTTCTTCAGATTGTTCTTCTCCGAATTCCTCACTTTTTTTTCTTTTTAGTTGGCCCATTCCTCTAACTTTTTTAAAAAATCATGTAAACAGTTAAGAAAATTAGAATTCAATAGTTATTTTGATAGTTACATAACCAGTGACATATTTATGCACATGTTTATGATAGTGACATGAACAGTTACATGACCAGTTACATGATTATAGCCAGTGACCAGTGCAGCTACATGGGTAGTGACAAAGACATTAAACAATGACAAAATGCTGAAATTTTCTGGCATCATCCCACATGTAATTCAAACAAAACTAACATGGAAATTCATTTTCTCATCAAATCCCACATGTAATTCAAACAGAAATCATTTTCTCATTAGATTTCACATGTAAGTAAAACAAGTCTCACCCTTTTCTCATCAAATTCCACATGTAAGTCAAACAAATCTCGCATGCAAATTCATTTTCTTATGAGACTCCACATGTAATTGAAATATCTTTTCTAATTCAAACAAAACGCAAGCTATTCAAATCGAAATTATATGAAAGAAGTAGGAGGAAGTTACCGGCGGCTGTCTGACGAGCATAGATTTTCAAATATTTTTAGTAAATTTGTAGAACAGTAGAATTTGGGGCTTAGTCGATGAATCACTCTTGCTTACCCACCATTCACGGTGGAGGAAATCAGTTGTTGTCCGCTGTTTTAGCCGGAGAGAAAATCTTTGAGCAGTTTCTCTGAATTTTGAAATTGTGGAAAGATATTGTAAAATGAAGCAAGAGAAATAGTCGCCCTCGGGTTAGATAACTGCCAATGGCAGTTTTCTTGTAGTTGAAGGGTTGGATAGGTAATTTCAAACATAGACAGTGACATAAGCAGTGACTTCAATTTTTACAATTACTTGTTCTATTTATTGGCTCATGACATTATTTTTTAAGTGACTTGGCCAGTGACTTGGCCAGTTACTTTATAATGCATGTAAAGATATGAATTTTTTTACAGTTTGTTGTTGTGCAGCGGAACGCTGCAGTGCAGCGGCACACTGCAATTAAAAATAAAAAGATTAGTTTGGTAATGTCTTGTCTTTTGCTAGTGAGTGACTTTGTCAGTTACTTTGCCAGTGACTTGGCCAGTTACTTTATAGGGTACATGTGAGCCCCAGAAAAATTGTCGAGCTAAGTTGAGATCGTTAAGAAAGTAATTTACGATCTCGGTAATTATTAAAGGTGCTCGAGATTATTTTTTTTCAAATTTTTCTTCTTTTTCCTAAAGTGAAATTCTTGGTTTAAGAATGTTATAATAAAGTACACGACACGACGAGTTCGTGGTAATCTTGGAGGAATTTATGGGACACCGGAAGTATTTATTATGAATTTCCGAAGTTTGAGAAATATGGAAATTCATTTAAATAAAAAGAAATTATCATGGTGCTATCTTGGCCGTTAGTTATACCACCGATTGTTCATAGCCGTCGAAATTAAGTTAGAGCAGCCTATAAAGAGGCCTTGGCTCGGTTGGACGACCAGAAGGATCGAGATAGAAGCTCGAAGCTTCTGACCCGAAAACGGAGTCGCCGACCCGAGAAAGAAACCCGACCAAAGTGGCGTCGTCCGGCCACCGCTCGACAACTGACGACCACCATCTTCTTCTCCTCGCCGTCGCCAACATACTCCTATCCTCGGATCGTCCATGCAACGATCGTGAACGGAGAGTCGAAGGCGAGAAGCAGCGCCTGCTCCACCGGTTCTGTGGTGTTTCCGGTGACTCCAACCACCGATCGACTTGTATGAGGTATGAAAACAATCCTCTCGCCGTGTTCTGCCTGTTGGTGTAACTAGTTTCCGAATTACACTGAGTTTAATGGTCTGTGTTTTCTGGGTTGGTGTCTGACGCCACCTCGATTGTCGTCGCGGATAACCCAAACACAGAGCCGCCCTTGACCAAGGCAACCAAGGCAATGGCCTCCATCTCCAAAAATATATATATATATCGATCATATTTTTGCATCTCAACCGTTCAGTTTTTAGTTCTTAATG
The DNA here is from genome assembly GCA_002564525.1 of Rosa multiflora. Taxonomy (NCBI): domain Eukaryota; kingdom Viridiplantae; phylum Streptophyta; class Magnoliopsida; order Rosales; family Rosaceae; genus Rosa; species Rosa multiflora. The sequence continues at coordinate 85,069 of BDJD01002284.1, read as the reverse complement.
TGTAGATTACTTATGTAAATTTTCAGCCAAATTGATTATCATTAAGGCGTTCAAAATGACGATTTAAGATTATAAGTATGAACGGTTCAAGTTTGACAGATTTTGTTCGTCCATTGATTTAATCTAGTTTGATACCTTAACGATCACCGATTCTGCTGAAAATTTGCATAAATGTTCTACATATTAGGGCCTAAAAACTGAACAGTTGAGATGTCGAAATGTGATCAAATAGTCTAATGCCCTATCCGTAGAAAAGACAAAAAAAAAAGGATCCCTTAGTAGAAGGGCTATATTTATATATGTTTTAAAAAAAATATATATTAAAAGAAAAAACAAGCAGAACTGCAGTTTGTAGAAGACGACGTTGAGGCCAATAAAATCAAACCTATGACTCCATGAGGCCTCAAAATTTCTTCTTTTTCTTTTGTATTTGTAAGTTAAACACCCAAGCTTTCCTCTTTCTCCATCACTTTGGGATTAAAAAAGAAGATAACCAAAAGTTTTGCTCTCACTTTCACTATTTTGGGCAAAATGAAATATAATGTTTCTCCTCCTCTTACTCAATTCTGAATTTCACCCTCTGTTCTAATTTCATAATCATAATTTTTATGGTTGATATAATTTTAACAAATCGTCAAGGCCTGAAATCTAAAATTTTGTGGTTAGAAAATCAGGTTCTAATGTTCTTTACCGGCATTGTTACTTTTTATTTTGTTTATATAATCTACTGTGTTTTAGTTTGAACCTTTGCTTTGTTGACATTTTTTTTTTCAATGGATAAAATTATTAGAAATGTCTCTTTAAATTTTGCCTTAGGCCTCACTTTGTCATGGAACGGCCCTGGTCGCGGGCAATCGTTCTGGGTTTCTCGATTCATTTCCGGCATCCTTGAGTACGAACTCGCCCCTGGTCGAACTTAATCCGTGTTGCTTGTTGAATTTGGAGCTTCGAGGCCGGAATTGTTCTTTGTTGCGAATTGCAGAACTCGTGAACTTGGTTTGGGTTGCTGAGTTGATAGAGGTAAATTTAGAAACTTGATATGTGGATTGGTGCTTAATTACTTTGTGATGAGGAGATTAGCCTCGGCCTTGTTTTGGTTAAGGTAGATTGGAAGTCTCACTTTGAAATTTTGAACTTTGATAATTGTTGTGCTAAAAACGCAGAGCTTGTGAATTGAGGAAAAAGAAGAGCAGGGGGAGGAATTCTGGTTTATCGTGTTCTTCCATGGAGAAGCTTTTCGGCTGAATTGGGGCTTCTGTTATTAAGTAGAGTTTATATCAAGGTGGGTAGGTCCTCTTTGAAGATCTGTGAACCAAACTATGTGAAATGGGTGAATTTGGTTGCACTAGTTTGCTGTACGTTTTGTATTGGTAATGATCAAGTCATGAATATATCCTGCTGGGTGAGACAAATGATTAGAAACTTGAGTTGAGTTCTCACAGGTTTGTGGTAGTTGGACAGTGTGTTAAAGCATGTTGAAATTGATTTATGAAGCTTGGAAAATAGTTTAAGGTAAATGGGTGTCCATAGTAATTTGAGTAGAATTACTATGTGACGAGAACATTAAGTGAATTCAAATTGAGATGTTAAAGGATTTAGGAGGTGAAGGTAAATGCATAGAAATTGTTTATATAGCAATTGCAAGTGATGTGTTCGGTAATTGTCCCATTTAGTGAGTTGGTCGTGATTGGTCAAACCTTGGCCAATCCTGGTCAAACTAGGAAAGTGGTCGGACAATTAAAGTGTCTCTTGTTTCCTTAAATCTTAAGGAAAGTTATTAACGATCCTTATGTCGGAACTTAGGAGTCCAGTTACCCGAGGAACGGAAGGTTTGCGACTCTTGGAGTACGTGCAGGAAAGCATAGGAATCTAGGTAGGGATTCAGGACTCTCCTCGGTTGGTGATTTTCTTATATATATTGTTATTAAATAATGCATGTTAGTTGCTATGGTTTGGTTATGTTCAAATGCAATGCATACTAACCAAACCATGTGACAAATGTGATGGCTTGAGAGCGAAGGGTGGCTCTGACTTCCTTGGGTTCAATCCCCAAAACCTCCGGAGGGTTAGTTACACCGGTCGGACGGTGAGCGATCGCAATGACGACCCGATCCGTGTGTGTAGCTAGGTAGCGGACGCTCTCGCTACGCTTAACTGGTGATAAGGTAAATTGAGGTAAGGTCGTGTAGTGGGTCTATGGGACCGGCCATCTGGTAAGATTCAGCGCGCGTATTCAGTTTAGTATCATGCATCGATTTTCAAGTCCAAAAGCATTTTTATAAAGTTTGTCGTTCTTTTAAATATTTAGTTTAAATATGTTTTCATACTGGGCAGCCTAAATATTTGTTTATTGGTTTTGAGTCTATTTGAGGTAGAGTTCCTGTTGAGCAGCGAGGACGAAAACTCACCCCCTACAACAGTATGGATGCAGGTACTGTGCACTGGTGACGGGACAGTAGCGGACGGAGCTGGGTGTGCGGAACAAGTTCGGTAAATCATTATTTGGATGCTGTTTTAGATTCTATTTCTCGAACTCCGTGTTTCAGAACTTGTGGTTATTTAGTATCGTGTCAATTTTAGTTGAATTCTCTTTCATTGAAATTCATACCTCGTGTGATCCTTATCCAAGTACTGGATGAGTGAAATAGATTTTAGCAACTCAAGTTTTTCACCTCAAAAATATCAGTAGCTTCCGCTATGTTTTGCAAAAAGTTTTCTAACAAAATGCCTAGCGGTCCTCTAGAATGTGAATCGAGCTTTCAGTTTATATTTTAGAGCCCCGCGGCACTGTGACGTGCCCAAGCTGGTGAGGTGCGGTTTGGGGCGTTACAGTACATAAGGACATGAATTTTTTTATAGTTACTTGCTTTATGTATTGGCTCATGACATTACCTTTTACAATTATTTTGCCAAATCATGGATGGTGACTTGTTCAGTGTCTTGCTATAAGATCTGTAGACTTATTGATTAACTAGTTTATTGTCTTGGCTAGTTACTTGGGCAGTTACGTTGTCAGTAACTTTGCCAGTTACTTGATGCGTACAGTGACTTGGCCAGTGACATTCAGGTCGCCATTTCCAGTGACATTCAGTTTCTCTGTAACTTAGCCATTTACTTACTTTAAAAGGTACCTAAGTACATGAATTCGTTTCAGAAGATCATATCAAACAAACTTTTATATACTGAAGCAATATCTGCAAGAAAATATTAAAAAATGGATATTCCGATTGAACAAATGAATGGATATATAGGATGAATCAATTCGAAAAAACTGTATAACCTATGCTATTCCCTAAACAAATTTCTACACTTCATTATGTTTTGAGTTCCAGCTGTGCCTACTTTCTGCAAATGACTTTACCACATGAGCTCTAAAATTCAAAATATCATCCTTTGTGAGCTTCTTTGGAACTGTCCCTTTTTACTAAATTTTCTCCATTGTGTACATTACAAAAAGTCCACAATCCAATCTGTTCAGCATATAAAAATTGAAGTAAATGATTTTGAACTTTATAATGATTATATTGACATTTTTAAAGAGCTGTGTACTTACGAATCTTCTCCTTGCTGAGAGTTGTCTTTGAGTTCTGTCACTGCCATTTTTTGTTTATAGTTATCCTTGATCCACTTTATGCTTTCTCTCTCTGTTTCAGTCAATGGAACATCCATCATTTTCAGTTGTTCTTCTGAACTGTTCTTTTCATCAAATTTCATCCTGCAACCTTGTCCTAGCATGTCATCTGCTTGTTCTTTGACTGCTGTCATCCAAAACTCTACCATTTCAACCTGCATTTCCAACATCGCAACATAATCAATAATATGCTTTCTGCTTAAATTAAATATATGAAATTAGTATGACAAAAGTGTTCCATACCATTTTTTGGACATTTTGAAAGCATTTTCCAGTTGATGATTTTTTTGGTCTTTTTGAATCAGAGTGGAACCATTTCTTTAATTCCTTGTCAAAAATGAGCAATGTATGATGAAATCCTGATTCATGTGAGATTGGGAAGAATATATAGTTGGATCTTGCCAGATTTTGAAACAGTGGTTCTGTGATGCCCTGGAAATTCGTAATTATTTTCCGAGGAATTTCCGGAATCTAATTTATGGTTGTTAGACGGTTTCGTGGCTCGTGGACAGAGCGGAAGTGTTCCGGACGAATTAATTATTTGAAAAGTATGGCTTTAGGGGGGGGTTCAAGGTTGACTTTTGATACGTTGGGATTCTCCGAAAACTTCCTTCACGAAAGTTGTAGAGCGCATCGATACGAGTTCGTGGATATATGGAATGCGGAAATCGGAGTTCGTATGAGAAAGTTATGAGCGATTGAAAATTGGGAAAATTCTATAAATATGAGAAAAGTCCGAAAATTGCAGAGAAGGACAGAATTTTCAGAAAACAAAATCTGAGCCCTTTTCTCTCCCGAGCCCAGATTCCGCCCTCTCTAGTTTTTCGGCAATATCTTCCTCATCCGGCCACCGATTGACGTGAAATAAAGTGATTTTTTCCCGTCTCGACCCCCTTTACGAGTTTGTAGAAAAAATCGAAGTGAAATACAAGCTGTAGGAGGCGCTACATGGCCAAGAAGAGAACCTCGTCGGGGACGAAATCGCCTCCATCGGTTCTTCTTTTTCCGGCCACCTTTGCTGGTGTTTCTTGAGGGCTTTTGAAGCCCATAGGACGTTGATGCTTCTCCCAATGCGGCTTGGGACGATTTCACTTGTGGATGACGAATCAAAGCTTTGAAATTCTAAGGTTCATCGAATTTCAGATGTTGCGAGGTAAATTCCGGCCAAACGGCTATGATTTAGACTTTGTGTTAATTATGAAAGTTTAAATTGGAGTTGAGATGAAGAACTTTGGTATTGGGAGTTTTGTCAAATTATGACTTTGGTCCGGCGGCAGTGCCGCCACTGTAGTGGTGTTTTCCGGCGGTTTCCGGCCACCTCAGGGATAGTTTCTGTTCCTGAGTTCGATCTACTCGTCGATACGAGCATTTCGAGAAATTGTTTATAATTTTTGGAGATCGTATGAGCATGTTAGGGTTTTTACGGTTTCGGACCGTTCGATGTTTCGATCCGTGAGGATCCGACTATCCGATCGACTTGTGGTTTTGGCATATCGATCGTAGATGTATTTTGGAGACATTGGGTGGTCTCGGATGTGGTTTCGCCTCAATTGGCGACACTTTGGGGATTTTAGTTTAAAACAGGGGTTTCGGACTTAAATCGTTTATGAATTGTTACTAAGTGGAAAGTGGAAACCGATTGTGATTAGGTACTTGACGAAGTATTCTTGGACGGTCGTTTTGTGGGTTGGCTGCTTTGTTCTGTATTGAAGACGCAGCAGTAGTTTCGAGGTGAGTAATCTCACGATGTTCATTCACGAACGGGTTTACCATATTGTCTTGGAGTTATGGGATTAACTGTGACCATAGTTGGTATTAGTGACTTTTCTGTGTGGATGACTATGTGTGTATATATATATTATGGGATGTATATATATACATATATATTCATGTATCAGTGGCTTCGTGGTGAATCTTTGTGATGATTGTCATGTAAAGCTTGTGTAGAAATATCTGTATCGCTTATGTAGGAATAATTGTGTGATGATTGCTATCTGTATGATGACTAGAAATGAATCTATGTGATGATCGGCGATATATGTGTGATGACCGGCAATATCTGTGTGATGAATATGTGGGATGATCGCTATCTGTGTGATGACTAGCGATATCTGTGTGATGATTAGTTAGATAATCGCTATCTGTGTGATGATCAGTAGGATGACTGGCGATATCTGTGTGACGATTAGTTGGATGATCGGCGATATCTGTGTGATGATCGGCGATATCTGTGTGATGATCAGTAGGATGATGGCTATCTGTGTGATGATCGATGAAATCTATGTGATGATCAATGTGATGACAACTCGGTAGCGGAGTTGAATTGTTATTAAGTTAACAAAGATCGAGAGGACTGCTGTGATGGTTGGGGCTACCTACAGACGTCAGAGTGTGGTATTACTATGGTTTGAATTGCTTGACTTAGTGTGACCTCCTGAACTAAATTATATGCAGGGGTTACCATGACTTGTTTTGCTTGTTTTGAATTGTGATTGCCTTCTTTTCTTCTTGATTTGATTGATTGATTGTTTGATTTATTTTGAAGACCATAGTGGTGACGATTGTGCTCTGTGTGAGGATAGGAAGGTGATTCATTGTTTTCACCTTGATGTCATGTTGATAACAAGGTTTCCGGTGGGAAGGAAATGAGTGTGATCCTTGTGACTCATCGTTGTGCGTCAAGGGATTTTCAAACATTATCTAAGGAGGTTCTGTTTGACAGGGAATTTGTGTAATGAGATGCTAGGGTTGAGAATCTGAGCATGAAGTTTAAGGGAAAATAGGGTATGTTTTCCTTATTCTCGAGTCGAAAGGTTTTCCTCGTGTTTGGCGTGAGTTGTACGGGCTTTTATCCCGTGATATTGTGTGAGTGGTTTTGAGTTACTCATACGGGCTTGCAAAAGCTTACGGGTTTGTTGTGTGGCAACCCGGTACACCATTCCAACGGTGTAGGGGTTATTTCTGCAGGTCAGGTTGATCGTGGCTGATGCTGAGGTAGCGTGCTTGTAGCTTAACGGTAATAAGTCAATTTTGTGACCTTACCGTTATAAAGACTTCTGCTTGTAGTGAGCTCTAAGGAGTATTTACGTTTTATTTTGTTGTTGACAATTTAATTCGTAAACTCGTGTGTTATGTGACTCTATAGAGCGAGTCAATATTTAAATTGTGGGTTTAGGGCATCAATATGTACTTGGGTTAAAAGGGAATGAGTTTCTAAGTATTTTGTATTGATGGCTGAACATTTCACGCATATATAATTATGGGGTTATATATCGATTTTATTGTGTATAAAATCAGGGGCGTGACAGGTTCGTAGAGGTACATATGTACATAATACACCGTCAAATTTTCTGCAGAATGCTGTTTGTAAGAATAAAAGAAGACAAGCTATTATCAATTAAGAATTATTTGCTTTGATTTTATATTGATAATCGTTCCACTACTTACCCAGCATAAGGGATTCATAAAAGTTGGGACATCCAAGCCTTGTGATTCTTTCTCCAACAACTGATTAGTCAAGAGAATTCCATAACATTCGATGCAATTGATTGCTATCGGTTCATCCATGATCATGTCTTTTAAATCCTGTCTTGAAACCTGTGCTCCATACCATCTTCCATCTCAGAAGTATACTCTGCAAAGAATGAAGTGTAAGTAACATAGTTTGTGAAGTCGGTTATTTAACAATCACATGGCCAATGACTTGGCCAGTGACTTCACTTGCCCAACTCATTGGCCAGTGACTTCCGCATTTACATGGACAGTGACTTTACCAGTTACTTTGTCAGTTACATGGACAGTGACTTGGCCAGTGACTTCACATGGCCAGTGACTTCCGCATTTACATGGACAGTGACTTGGCCAGCGACTTTACTTGGCCAGTTACTTTGTCAGTTACATGGACAGTGACTTGGCCAGTGACTTCACATGGCCAGTGACTTCCGCATTTACATGGACAGTGACTTGGCCAGCGACTTTACTTGGCCAGTTACTTTGTCAGTTACATGGACAGTGACTTGGCCAGTGACTTCACATGGCCAGTGACTTCCGCATTTACATGGACAGTGACTTGGCCAGCGACTTTACTTGGCCAGTTACTTTGTCAGTTACATGGACAGTGACTTGGCCAGTGACTTCACATGGCCAGTGACTTCCGCATTTACATGGACAGTGACTTGGCCAGCGACTTTACTTGGCCAGTTACTTTGTCAGTTACATGGACAGTGACTTCGCCATATACATGAACGATGGCCTGGCCAGTTACTTTGATAGTTACATAAACAGTTACTTGGCCAGTTACAATAAGTTTAAAATAGAATTTTAACTTAATTAAAGTATTACCCTGATGGTGCATTTTGCCAGTATTTTTGGACTCTCCTCTTGGTGTCCTGGTCCATAAAATTGTATACTTTGCTCTCCTCCCAGTCTACGACCTCAGCAGGTAGCTGTTTCTCTTCTTGCTCTTTATTGATTTGTGCATTTTCTGCAGCGTCCATCTCTCTTATTGCTTCCAGAACATCCTCTGGTAAATCGTCCAACTTTTGTTGTGCTACCATCTATTTTAGCTTTTTACGTTCAGCATCTGGCAGTGAGGCCTTCATCTCCTTTTCTTTTTCTTTCTTTTTAGCATCTTTCAATCTCTCTTCAATCTCCTTTGCTTTCTTCTGTCGTTTTGCTTTCACATCTCCCCACCAGTAAATGTTGTCCTTTTTCTGTGTTCTTCTCCTATTCTTTAATCTCACAACTTAAGAGTAGAGACCCATTGATGATACCGTTTCACCGGAATGTTGCTCTGTGAGGTGCATTGTTAACTCTCCCTTTTTGCTCTACTTTGGTGTCTTCTTCTCTTTCTCTATGCTCAACGTACGAAGTTGAAATGCTTCTTCAACTATAGGACTTTTCACTATCTGACACTTGTCAGCTTGTTGTTCCATTTCCGCCATTATGAGCATGTGGAATGTGGAGCTCTAGAACTGTGACTCCTTGTGTGATGGAGGTGTCGATTTAGTTTCTTCTGCCACTGTGCAGTGAGGTGGAGATTGAGATGCTGCTTCTGCAGATTCTTCTACTGTGCAGATCCCATGGGACTGACATTCCTCAATAGTCGATTGATCTTTCTTTTTTGTGTTTTCAGCAGCCTTAGATGCAGCTCCATTTGATTCATTTTTTTCTTCTGTTGAGTTAGGAGGTGGGGAGCTGTGCTGTTGAGCTGCCTGTTGAGGTGCGAGTCTTTGGGCTCAACATTTGCTCCAATTCCTTCAATTTTATCTCTAACTCCTTCACCGACGATGCAAGGCAGAAATTCTGGTCACAAGTGTAGCATTTCGTTCCTCCAGATTCACCATGCCCTCCGTGATTTTCCTTAGTTCCTGTTCCTTTTCGTTCAATTTTTTCTTCAAATTATCTTTCTCCACAGTCATATATCTTATCTCCTCCTCCTTTTTCTGAAGCTCTTTCTCCCACTTGTTTTTTTCTGAAGCTTTTTCCTGTTTAGCCACCTCAACTTCTAGGTTATCTTCTTCGTTTTCACAATTCTGATCATCAGCTCCTTTTTCCACTCCTTCCGAAACTGTCTTTGCTTCATCTGATCTATTCTCCTCTTCCTCGGATTCTGATTCCTCTCTATCCTCCTTCAGGTTTTCAAAGATTTTCTGAAAGAAACATATTCAATATGTCAGTGACATGTTATGTGACATGAGCAATGACATGTTTACAACAGTTATGAAGTACACAAAAAAAAAAAAAAAAAAAATAGTCATAGTGACTTGACGAATGACATGCAGTTTGACTTGATCAGTGACTTGACTAGTTACATTTCAGTTTGACAGTAACTTACCAGTATTATCAGAACGCAGCCCCCTGTATTACTATATGGGCTGCTTGACTCCTTTTTCTTTTTCAAAGTCTTTATATACTTTTTTAAGAAGCTTCCAACTTCCCTTGCCCAGTCATAAGATCCGATCTTATCCAAATTTTCCCAGGCTTTTACGTAGTCCCATGAAATTGTTCCTCCTGCTTTTGGGAACAGAAACTTGATGAACAAGTCCAGCAAGATTAATCTTGCCACATTTTTGTCCTTCTTCTCAATCCCTTCCTCTGTTGTTGGATTCTCTTTGAGCGCATCTTGCAGAGCTTTCTCCACCGCTCTCTTGTTAATTCTCGCTGTGTTTGAAAAAAATAGAACCCTTCTTTGGTGATTGTTCTACTTGTTGTTCTTCTTCTTCTTCTATTTCTTCCTGTCTCCTTTTTTTTTTTTTCTTCAAGCTCTTCTTCGAATTCTTCTTTCTGTGTATCGTTCGATCGTCTTCTTCATCTTCTAATTCCACCTCTTGGTAGTCTTCGTCATCATCGTTTGGTTCCCTTTCTTTTCTTTTTGTTCTTGTCATTTCTGATGTTTAAATTCTGTTGAAAAAATAAGAAGGTTAGCATTGAGTTTGCAGTTACATAATCAGTTACTTGGCCAGATACATATATTGTAAGTTACATGATCAGTTACATGATCAGTTACATGGTCAGTTACAGCTCATGTCAATTTCAACGTCAGTTACATAATCAGTTACTTGGCCAGTTACATATGTTGTAAGTTACATAATCAGTTACATGCAGTTACATGGCTAGTTACATGATCAGTTACATACATGTAAGTTACATGGTCAGTTACATGGCCAGTTACATGATCAGTTACATAATCACTGACAGGAGGTTAACACATGTTGCCAATGAGTTGTCCTTTTTGAGTGACTTATCTGGCCTTTGACTTGTCTAGCGACCTGGCTAGTGACCTCACTGGCCAGTTTCATTATCTGAGCCTATAAAATATGTATTTGCACTAGCAGAATTTCCATTCAAGTAAAGCCTAAAGCCTAAACAGCATCACACACAATCATTATCTCCACATAAATGGTTATGTTACTGTCCATTTCTCTGTATCAAATCACACCAAAATGAAAACAGAGCCACTCCAAAATCAAATGATACCCACTCAGTAGCCTATGTTACTGGCTATGTTACAGCATCAAACTAAAATTTAAACACAGTCATTGATCATCTCCACTCAAAAAAGCTTTAAATCTTCACTCAAACCAAACCAAAACTTGGAATCGAATTGTTTTGTTTCAGAATCAAATGTAGAAATAAATATAAATCATATTCGACTTTTAATTCCAAAACTAAACACTATCTCAATGACTCGAAATTAAGTAAGAGAAGTTTCTGAGAATCGAGGCTGAAAGATTACCCGGTCGAGGTAGAAGATTCGAGTTATGCAATTCTTCAAATCCCAAAAATTTGGGGCTTTTTCTGTGAAGTACTTTTGCAGAGTCGGCGCTGCTTCACCGTTGAGCAAAATAGTCGTCGGAGAATGTATGTGTCTCAGAAATGTGGCCGTCGGAGATGAAGAGGATTAAGAATTCTCTATTTCGGAGTAGGTTTGAGTGATTTTTTGACGTTTGAAATCCCGAAATAATATGGAGAAGATGAACAATAGTGCTGTTTTACTTTACCGGCCACAAACTGCTAAAGAAAACTGACGGTGGCAGTTTTGTAATTAATTTGAAGTACAGTGGTAGATCGTGAACATGTGACCTAAATTATCATCGAAACATTTGCAGTGTTTAAATTATACTAAAACACTTCAAAATGACCTTTTTTTTTATCATTATCCCTTAATATAATCTAACTATCCATTTATGTCGGTGCACTGAATCCTCCAAAAAAAAAAAGTTGAAAAAAAATCTAATAAACTTAGAATTTTTTTTTGAAGTTAAAAATGTATTTCTCAGCGTTTTGACAAATATATCCTTAATTTTAACGGTTTCTAACGGTAAAATTAACGACAGTGAGTTAAGTGAAAAACATATGTAAAAGTGAGTAAGTTAAGTGATATTATTAAAAATACAGTGAATTAAGTGTCGAATGAATCATAACTCAGTGACTATTTGTGATTAACCAATATATTAAGGAGCTTTTCATATATATTGGTCACTTAAGAAAATATTTTATTTTCTTTTGTTGTACAAAACAACGACGTCGTGTGGGTAACAAAACGACGTCGTGTGGGTTTCCGATTCTATTAACCCTTTCAGGCTCTTCTAGTTCTTCCTATTCTCTCTCGCTCTTCCGGCTTCAAAATTTGAGGATCCCCATCAGTCTGCAACCCTAACAAGTCTTTCGCAACCACGGTACATTCACTACTTCATTTCATCCTTTACTACGCTTCTCGATTTCCTTCGTGCTTTGCGGAGTCTCCAGTACACTCTTCTAGCAGTGATGACTTTGCCGGGTTGCTTGAGAGAGAACTAGACTCCGGTTCTTCGGAGTCATCACCAGAGGAAGAAGATGAAGAAGATAAAGAAGGTGATGGTGATGGCGATGGCAGTGATGTTGAAAGTGAGAGCAGGTGTGGAGATTTTCTTTGTTTTGTGTTTAATGCTTTGCTTGAGAGAGAACTAAAGTCCAGTTCTTCAGAGTCATCACCAGAGGAAGAAGATGAAGATGATAAAAAAGCTGATGGTGATGGTGACGGCAGTGATGTTGAAAGTGAGAGCAGGTGTGGAGATTTTCTTTGTTTCGTGTTTAATGCAGTAGGAGTTTCTATTAGATACTACAATTTGTGGAAAACTATAAGTCACAGTTCTATTTGAAGCGATTTAGATATGATTTGTGACTTGCATTGCAGGATAAAAAGGCGTAAGGGAGATAATTTGGAAAGCGTAGAGGAAACTAATGGGTCGACTTCCCAAGGACTTTCAGAACAAAATTCAGGTAATATTTTGATATCTTTTGTATTCTGTTGTGTTTCGTTTTATAACCCCAAGCACTGGAAGATGGCTTCTTGATACTGTACAAAGTGTTCTGAACTGTCTCAGATGACGCATACCTAAGACCAACTTACTTAGTGAGGGAGCTTTTGTTCAAAGACTTATTACAGTGCTCCTATTCTCTCTCTCTCTCTCTCTCTCTCTCTCTTTTTACGTCTATTTACCTATTGGTCTGTTTGCCTGTCTATTAAAATTGGTGAAAGCTGAAAAATTAAGTGCATTTATTGTAGGCTGTATATATATAGATGTATAACAGAAGTTCAAATATGAATCAAGTTTTCATAACAATGCCAGAAAAAACTAGGGAAATGCTCATTTTCTTGCAAAAGTGTTCCGGAGGAAACGTCTTTCCTGTTTAAGAAAACATAAAAGTTTTTTCAATTGGGAAACCTTTCCACTAGTATTTCTCTCTCTCTCTCTTTGTCTCTAAGAGAGAAGCAGATTACTTGGGAAAAACATGGTTTGAAGCCATCCAACAGTGAATGTACTGTGTATTCAGTTTTTAGTGTGGGATTCAACCCCCACAAAAATGAGTGTGTTTGCTTGTGTGTGGCTGAGAAAGCTATAGAGTACATATCTAATAACCATCAAGTTTGGATTGCTTTGGATACAGGATATTATAAGTAATAAACATCCAAATTTTAATTGCTTTGAACACAGGATATTATTTCGAATATGATTTTTTCTCCATCTCAAAGAATATAGTTACTCTTGTCCTATTTTTGAACTTTTCTTGCAATTATGTGCAGAAGCATCTGCAATGGAGGATATGTGTGCACATCCTGGCCTCCTGGGTCATTTGGAGATATGTGTTTTCTTTGTGGCCAGAGGTTGATTGAGCAGTCTGGTGTGACATTTGCATACATACTCAAGAGGGGAAGGTATCAGGCAGAAATTGGTGCACGACTACAAGACTCTGGTGATGTAACATCCATCATATGATGCTATTATGACATCTATTGCTTTCCCTATTCAATGGTTTGGGCTTCAAAGCGGAATGAAAGAGCTTTTATTAGTCGTAAGAAAGCTAAACTAGACCATGAGAACATATGCATGGCTGTATTGATTCAAGAAATCATTTGTGCCGATTATGCCTTTGTTATTCACACAAAAAATCCCCTTATCAGGGAATACTGCAGAAATTTGCAGAGAGGCATGACTTGTCTCTAAGTTTGAAATCTCTCCCCCACCACCCCATCAAATGTGATCATCATTCTTTCTTTATAAAATACAGACAGTTAAGGGCTTGGGAGAGACTCTGATGGGTGCATATCCTGGATGAGCCACGAGCTTCATATCCCAGAAAGGCAATCTAAACTCTCCTATTGTAAGGTAGCTTTTAATATATCAGATGACAATATTTGCTTCATTCACCAATCGACATCTCAAGCATGATTATGGCTCTCAGGTTAATTGTTATCCCAGCAAGCCAATAGGGCTGTATAGCAAGCATTCTGTCATATTGAGATCAGACTCGAATACTGAGGATCTGGAAGGATATGCAGGTGCTGGGCTTTATGACAGGTTTGTCCTAAACTTAAATTTTAAATATGACTGAAGTAAAGAACAAAGAACTTTCATCTTTTCACTCCTGGAATGGAGGAGTCAGCTTCAGAAAGTTATGTGCTTTTAGATACATATGGACGGTTTGTAAGGCTAGAAAAACCTAGGATATCTCACAATTAATTGGCATGATGCTGTGGTCAAAAGTTAAAACCATCCAGTCTTATGTAATTGAAATCGCCAGTCAGTAATTGGTTAACTTTTCTTTGCCATCGATCAGAAGTAATTAAGTTCAAGTAGATTTATTTTGTTTGGCCTTGACAGTCAACTCTCCACAATCACTTGGTATAGGTGCAAAGAGGCAATTTGACCATTTCAGTTTCTGCATTCTTAGTAAAAGGGCATTTATTGGAAATGGAAGAATGCATGCATTCAAAGTTTTCTTTTGTCTTGCCTTCTTTCCCAAGGGGAGCCATATAATGGTTGTCATAATGTTGCAGTGTAATCATGGATAAAGAGGAGGAGATTGTATTGGATTACTCAAGCGATCGGATGATCATTGATAGGGGCTTCCAAGCCTCACTCTTCTCAAGAATTGCAGACACGCAAAAGATATTAGAAGGCCTTTATGGTTGTCCTCAGGACATTGAAGGTCTCGTAAAAGATGGATTGATATATGCAGTTCAGTCAAGGCCACAAATCTAGCGTTTAGCGACCGCAGGTTACTATTTATGCTGAAACTAATTGATTTTCAAGGTAAGCGTATGAATGTTTAGTTACTTGTGTTTAAGCATATGGCTAATAAAAATTTGCATGAATCAATATAGTTACAGAATATTCCTTCAGAACTTTTTTCCTTTATTCTTATTTTTTTGGAATGGTAAGTTTGAATTTTAAATCTCTTCCAACATTTTGAATGGCATATATTACTGGATCTACTAGCTTGTTTCTTCAACAATTAACATTCAGTAACTAGCTTGTGGTTGCCTGGTGATATATCTGGGTCACTTACAGTTGCACCATCATATGGGCAAACATTAGTGTTGAGAATATGAATTCCATGTTGGAAAATAGAGACCTATTATAAGGGATTGTAAGGACAAGGGTTAACTTCGTCCATTTTCAATTAGTTTTGGTTACGAAGCCAACATCTTTTTTGAATTTTCACTACTTTATAATTTGTCTTTTGCATTGTTGGTTCCGAAGAATCAACCTTCCTGGAATTGAGTCAACTTGCTCGGTTGTTGGGTCAAGTTGCTCTGAGTCAACCTTCCTGGAATTGTGAACATGACCATAACCAAAGTAGATGAAGATTCATTTTGTTGGAACTGTGTCACACGGCATTGGTGCAATGAGTCGATTTGACCATTTGAGTTTCTGCATTCATAGTGAAAAGGCATTTATTTGAAATGTAAGAATAAATGCAAAGCATTGTTTTGTCGCGCCCTGCTTCCCAAAGAGAGCCATTTAATGTGTATTTTAACTTTGCAGTGTAGTCGTGGATAAAGAGGAGAAGATTGTATTGGACTACTCGAACGGTCGGATGATCATCGATGGAGCCTTCCAAGTCTCACTCTTGTCAAGAATTGCACGAGGCATTTGCGGTTGTTCTAAGGACATTGAATGTGTGGTAAAAGATGGACTGCTATATGTAGTTCAGTCAAGTCCGCAAATCTAGCCTTAGCAACCACATTGTGTTGCATTTGTTATGTGCATATTCTTGTCAAAACGAAAGGTATGAAAAGAAAAATAGAAAAAAATTTTGTCACAGAATCAATTTAGGCTAAAGGTTCGTTGTAACAAAAGAAAAAGCTGGTAAAAAAAAAAGTATATATAAAAAAAAAAAGCTAGCCAACTAGAGTCCTACATGAGTTGATTCATGGAAATTACCCGGAAAAGAAAAAATTCCACCTCACTCTCTAGATGATGGAGTGAGCATTGGATTTTATTCATTTCTTATTTGAGTAGCAATTACTTGAGGTAGAACGGGTTCTTGAGCTTCAGAGGGAGAAGCAAATCAGAAATGGCTTCATCCTGCTCCTTCACAGAAAGGTACGACGTGTTCTTGAGCTTCAGAGGTGAAGACACATGCAACTACTTCACAAGCCACTTCCACAGTTAAATAGTTGCGTCTGGAATCTGTACCTTCAACGACAACAAACTAAGGAGAGGGGAAGATATATCACTATCATTGATCAGGGAAATTGAAGGGTCTAGGATCTCTCTCATAGTCTTCTCAGCGAACTATGCAAGTTCAACATGGTGTCTTGATGAGCTGGTGAAGATCATGGAGTGTATAAAAACATTGGGGCAAGCTGTTTTTCCAATATTCTATCATGTTGATCCTTCAGATGTCAGGCATCAGACGGGTTGTTTTACGAAGGCATTTGTAAGTTATAAAGCTGCAAATAGATATGCAGAGAATGTGTCCAGGTGGATAGCTGCTCTTCATGAAGCTGCAAATTTTTCTGGCTTCCATCTTAGTACTACTGCTAATAGGTAATCACTTGCCCTTGTGTTACTGCTAGCTGTTAAACTTAACTTACTTTTTCTTTTTGGTCCATCTTGTTAGCATCTGTAGAGCTACACCCTTTATTCAAATTTTATTTCCTCTGGCAATCTGTAGTCACTATCAGTAAGATATTAACTCAATTCAGCATTGTAGTTGTGCACTGAGTGAGTTATATTTCTGAATTTAATCGACAGGAACGAGGGAAAGTTTCTCCATGACATTATTGACCTGACTCGTAGACAGCTGACCAACACACACTTACATGTATGAAAACTCTTGTTGCAAGTGGCACAGCCATAAGTCGAGTACCACCCTATATTTTAGGAAGATTGAAAAACCTGAACTACTCATTGGAAAACAGTAATGTTCATGACCTTCCAGAACCCAGTGGCCTTTCCCACCTTGAACGTCCATGTTTCTATAATTGTACAAACCTTCCTGCAAGTGGAGATTTACCAACTAGGTCGAAGGACTTGGAATCAGATCATAGCCAACTACCCAGTTGGAATAGATTTTCGCGCTGCAGAGATTAGTAAATCATTATGTGTTGGAGCAGATGATGATGTTCACATGGTTCACATTGCACTGCACTTGCAATAATTCCAAACTCTCTCTCCCACAACAGGAGATGGTGGCATTTGTTTGATATAGGGATTGACTGCAACGGGAGACGGTGGCATTTGTTTGCCAGGAAATGATTTTCCAAAGCAGTTCACATATGTCAGAGAAAGTGACCAAGCCTTTTTCCAAGTCCCTCAAACTAATTTTACAAGCTTTCACTGTCTGCGTACTTTGTTTTTCTTGTTTTGACGAGGACATGTCCATTTTTGTTACAAATTATACCAAGCTAATTAGCTTTGTTGTCAAGCCAACTCATCTCATCGAAATAACTTCACATGAAGTTATTTGGCGAGTTCAATTTGGAAGGTGATGACTTTGTGGATGGTTGGAATTTGGGGTATGGGTGGAATGGGCAAAACATCTGTTGCAAAAGCTATCTATAACAAATTTTATCGTAGTTCTGAAGGTACAAATTTTCTTGCAAATGTTGGGGAAACTGTGAAGCAGTCAAATGGTAAGATTACTTTGCAAGAAAGACTTCTTTCTGATATCTTAAGACCAACCAAGATAGAAGTAGGTGATGCTGCTAGAGGGATCATTGTGATAAAAGAAAGACTTGGAAAGAAAAATGACAAGTTCATTGTTGATGATGTAGCTGATGTGGAGCAATTAAATGCATTTGCCATAAGGTGTGATTCGTTTGGTCCAGGAAGTAGAATTATTATAACTACAAGAGATCAACATTTGCTAGAGCAACTTAAAGTGACCATACATCTGACTCGAGAAATGAATAAAGAAGAAGCTCTTGAGCTCTTTAGTTGGCATGCATTTCAAAATAATTGTCCTGATGCAGAATTTTTCGAACTCTCAAGAAGTGTGGTTACCTACTGTGGAGGTTTACCACTGGCTCTTGAAGTTTTAGGGTCTTTTCTCTTTGGAAGGAAGGACATAAGAGGTTGGAAAAGCACATGGAAGAAATTGCAAAAAATTCCTCATGGAAAAATTCAGAATAAGCTTTGATGCAATTGATGAGAACCAGAAGAACTTATTCCTCAATGTATCTTGTTTCTTCATGGGAATTGACAAGAACTATGTCATAAAATACTCGAGGGCTGTGGTCTTTCTGCAACAATAGATATCAGTGTCCTCATTCAGCGTTGCCTTGTAGTTAGTGAAAAAAACAAACTCACAATGCACAATTTGCTTCGCGACATGGGCAGAGGAGTTGTTTGTGAAGAATACCCCGAAGACCCTGAAAACTGTAGTAGAGTGTGGCGTCTGGAAGATGTACTAGATATATTGACAGAAGAATCTGCAAGTACTTCCCACTCAAGACAAGCATATGCATCCCGTATCTAATACTAAAGATAAGTTATGCAAATTTCATTTATGCATATAGCGCTCCATCACATTTCAGTGCTCCATATCATTATTATTGTACAAAATCTAGTCGGCATTCATGACTCTTCGATATGAGCATAAATCAGTTTTCACATGCAAACAAGATTTTCCTTACTTATTGCCTTCTGTTAACAGGGAAGTAAAAAGATTAAAGGGCTTGCTCTAAATCTGCAAAGATCTCAGAAAAAGAGTTTCAGAACATAAGCATTTACAAAAATGAAGAAACTGAAATTGCTCCAACTCAACTATGTTGAGCTGATTGGAGACTGACCATCTTTCCAAACATTTGACATGGCTCTGCTGGCATGGATTCTCTCTAAAGTTCATAGGAAATGATTTTCTTAATCAAGGAAACCTGGTTTCTATGGACCTGCAGTACAGCAATCTTGTACAAGTTTGGGAGCATCCCAGGGTAGATTAAGCTGAACCAAACTTTTGAACTGTTTCTTTCTTATCTTTTTGGATTTGGATTTTCGTTTTCTATTGGTCTTGTTTAACAGGTGCTCGAGAAGTTGAAGATTCTTGATCTCAGTCATTCACATTACCCGACACAATCACCAGACTTTTTAAAACTCCCAAATCTTGAGTATTTGATCATGAAAGGCTGTAAGAGTTTGTCAGAGATGCACCAGTCTATTGGAGATGTTAAAACACTTGCTTTGGTAAACCTTAAAGACAGCAAAATGCTTAAGGACCTTCCAAAGAATTTCTATGAGTTGAGAGGTATTGAAACTCTTGTTCTTTTTGGCTGTTCAAGATTTGAGAATTTTGTCGAGGACATAAGGGAGATGACATCACTGAAAACTCTTGTTGCAAGTGGCACAGCCATAAGTCGAGTACCACCCTATATTTTAGGAAGATTGAAAAACCTGAACTACTCATTGGAAAACAGTAATGTTCATGACCTTCCAGAACCCAGTGGCCTTTCCCACCTTGAACGTCCATGTTTCTATAATTGTACAAACCTTCCTGCAAGTGGAGATTTACCAACTAGGTCGAAGGACTTGGAATCAGATCATTGCACTGCACTTGCAATAATTCCAAACTCTCTCTCCCACAACAGGAGATGGTGGCATTTGTTTGATATAGGGATTGACTGCAACGGGAGACGGTGGCATTTGTTTGCCAGGAAATGATTTTCCAAAGCAGTTCACATATGTCAGAGAAAGTGACCAAGCCTTTTTCCAAGTCCCTCAAACTAATTTTACAAGCTTTCACTGTCTGCGTACTTTGTTTTTCTTGTTTTGACGAGGACATGTCCATTTTTGTTACAAATTATACCAAGCTAATTAGCTTTGTTGTCAAGCCAACTCATCTCATCGAAATAACTTCACATGAAGTTATTTGGCGAGTTCAATTTGGAAGGTGATGACTTTGTGGAGGTTGAAGTTGCAATTGGATCTGGTTTCAGAGTGAAGAAAACTGGGGTCAGTCTTGTATGGGATCCCAAACTTATCAATGAAAATACCATTGAGTGTGAGCCTATCCCATGCAAATATTTTACAAGTGATGCTGGTAATCAGGCAGGACCAAGACATGAGTCATCTGATCAGCACCTTGAGACTTGAGTAATATCACGTACAGCAGCAAGCTTTTTGCCGCATAGTTTGTTCTCATCTTTGTTTGTTGTCCTAGCAAAACAGAAGTCTGAAGTTGGCCAAGAATAATAGTTCCTGGATAGAAACAGAAGCTTCGTGGAAAACACAATCGGTCTGTTAGTGGAAAAGAAAAGAAGTAAAATATAAGAGGAAAGAACAGAAAAGTTACCAACTCTGGATAAAAAATTACACTCGACGTCGACTTGACTTTGACTTTGGCTTTCTCACCGGTTTAAGGCGAGCACGTACATGACATGAGAAGCGAAGCCAAACGGCCCAAGCCAATTGTTCTGACTCATTTCTCAAATCTGAACCACTGCATACCATGGCCCTTTAATTACTTCAATGCAGCCATCGCCGCCGGTGCCGTCGCCATCCTCATCGCCGCCGGTGCCGTCGCCATCGGGGCCACCATCCCCATGGAAACCCTTAAAATACCGGACGTCCTACGACGTGTTCTTGAGCTTCAGAGGTGAAGACACACGAAGGACCTTCACAGACCACCTCTACGCAGCACTAGATCGTGCCGGAGTCGTGACGTTTAGGGATGCCGAGGGACTAAGATGGGGAGAAAACATAGCGGAGAAATTAATGCAGATAATCGAAGGGTGTAGGATCTCTCTCATAGTCTTCTCAGAAAAGTACGCGGATTCGAGATGGTGTCTGGAGGAGCTGGTGCAGGTCATGGAGTGTAGAAGAATACGAAGGCAACTGGTTTTCCCCATATTCTATCATGTTGATCCTTCACATGTCAGAAACCAGACCGGTAGCTTTGCTCATGCGTTTCAGAAATATGAAGGTAAAAATTAAGAGCTGACCTTGCAGAAGCTGAATTTCTTAATCGATTGTCAAGGTTTTAATTCGTCTCTATTTTTAGAAAACATGCTCTCAGAAAAACAAAAAGAAGGTACAGATAAGATAGCCAGGTGGAAAGCTGCTCTCAGAGGAGCGGCGAATTTGGTTGGCTTCGATATTGCTGATAGGTAATACTTTTCTTTCTGTTTTTTTGTTTTTCCCTTTTTTTTTAACTGCAAGCTGTTACCCCTTATCCTTTTTGGTTGATCATATGGTATCTTTTCGGTTTGGCCTTCTTTTCTCCTTTAAGCTTAAACCTGGTCATTTCTTTCTAATTCTTAGTTCTGCTTCTGAATCTAATTGACAGACATGAAGCAGAGTTTATCAATAGCATTGTTGACGAGATATGCAAACAGCTGACCAACACATACTTGAATTTAGCTGTCTACCCAGTTGCAATACATTCTCGTGTTGATGATATTTGCAAGTGTTTAGGTGTTGGATTAGATGATGATGTTCGCATGGTTGGAATTTGGGGTATGGGTGGAATCGGCAAAACAACAGTTGCCAAAGCCATCTATAACAAATTTTATCTTGACTTTGACAGTAGATGTTTCCTAGCAGATGTTAGGGAGACTGCAAAGGACTCAAATGGTAAGATTGTTCTGCAAGAAAGACTTCTTTCTGATGTCTTAAAACCAATCAAGATAGTGGTAGGTGATGTTTCCAGAGGGGTCAATGTAATAAAAGAACGACTTGGAAGCAAAAAGGTACTTGTCATTTTTGATGATGTAGATCATGAGGACCAATTGCATGCATTGGCTATAAGCCGTGATTCCTTTGGTCCGGGAAGTAGACTTATTATAACAACAAGAGATCGACATTTGCTAGAGCTACTGAAAGTGGATACAATACATCTAGCTCAAGAAATGAATGAAGAAGAAGCTCTTGAGCTCTTCAGTTGGCATGCCTTTCAAAATATTTCTCCTAATGTAGACTATATCGAACTCTCAAGAAGAGTGGTTGCGTACTGTGGAGGTTTACCACTGGCTCTTGAAGTTTTAGGGTCTTTCCTCTTTGGAAGGAGCATAGGAGATTGGAATAGCACACTGAAGAAATTGGAAAAAATTCCTGATGGCAGAATTCAGTCAAGGCTCAGAATAAGCTTTGATGCAATTGATGAGAGCCAGAGGAACATATTCCTCCATATATGTTGTTTCTTCATCGGAATGGACAAGAACTACGTCATACAAATCCTCAACAGCTATGGTTTTCCAGCAGAAATAGAAATCAGTGTCCTGCTCCAACGTTGCCTTGTAACTGTTAGTGAGAAAAACAAGCTCATGATGCATGATTTGGTTCGAGACATGGGCAGAGAAGTTGTTCGTGAAGAATCCCCGAAGCGCCCTGAAAGACGTAGCAGATTGTGGCATCGGGAAGACGTAACAGATGTATTGACAGATGAATCTGTAAGTACTCCCAGCCTAATCTATCTAGACAAGCATAGGCCTCCCATCTCTAATACTAATAATAGTGAAGAAGCAGTGCTTAATTACGCAAAGCCATCCCATCTATTATGTGCTTCATTAATTTCATATTCTAGTGTTCGTAATCCAGTCATTTCGTCGTGGCATTCATGACTTTTCCGCGCAACTGTGGATAAATGATAATTCATTGTCTCACATGCGAATAAATCTTTTTTTTTAATTAATTTAGTCCCTTCTGTTAACAGGGAACTGAAGAGACTGAAGGACTCACTCTAAATTTGCAAAGATCGGACAGCATGAGTTTCAGTACAGAAGCATTTAGAAACATGAAGAGACTGAAATTGCTCCAACTCAACCATGTAAAACTCACTGGAGACTGCGACAAGTTTCCCAAAAAGCTAAGCTGGCTCTGCTTGCGAGGATTCTCCGCACAGGTCATACGAAATGAGTTTCTTAATGAACCATACCTGGTTTCTCTCGACCTGCGCTACAGCAATCTCGTACAAGTTTGGGAGGATTCCAGGGTATAGTAAGAATCTTTCAAACATCTTCCCTCTGAATTAATACATTACATCACGATCTCCTTTTCTTCTTTTTGGATTTTGATATTTCATTTTCTTTTGGTGTTGTCTAACAGCGGCTTGGGAAATTGGAGATACTTAATCTCAGTCATTCATATTACCTAAGACAATCACCAGACTTTTCACAACTCCCAAATCTACAGTATTTGATCCTTAAAGACTGTGTGAGTTTGCCAAAGATTGACAAGTCCATTGGACTTCTTTCTCAACTTGCCTTGCTAAATCTTAAGGGCTGCACAATGCTCAAGGACCTTCCGGAGGACTTCTATAAGTTGCGTTGTTTTAGGACTCTTGTTCTTTCTGGCTGTTCGAGATTTGAGAATTTGAGCCAGGATATAGGAAATATGATTTCTTTGAAAACTCTTGTTATATGTGGAACTAGCATAAGTGAAGTACCATCCTCCGTAGATTGCCTTCGGAACTTGGACTTTTCATCTCGACAAGGCCTGAGGGGACTAAAACGATGTGACCAGACATCAAGGCCTAGGCTGAGTTTGTGGTGGTTTTTATACGAATTTCGTTTTTGGTTTTTATTTGCTATTTTGGTTGTTTGGTATCTTTGGGAGACGGCACAAAGGGTGGAGGTGAGGGGGGCGTCTTCGGTGGGGTCAGTGACCTCAAATGAGAATTTGAGCCAGGATATAGGAAATATGATTTCTTTGAAAACTCTTGTTATATGTGGAACTAGCATAAGTGAAGTACCATCCTCCGTAGATTGCCTTCGGAACTTGGACTTTTCATCTCGACAAGGCCTGAGGGGACTAAAACGATGTGACCAGACATCAAGGCCTAGGCTGAGTTTGTGGTGGTTTTTATACGAATTTCGTTTTTGGTTTTTATTTGCTATTTTGGTTGTTTGGTATCTTTGGGAGACACAAAGGGTGGAGGTGAGGGGGGCGTCTTCGGTGGGGTCAGTGACCCCACCAAAGAGTGAGGATGAGGGGGGCGTCTGCGGTAGGGCCAGTGAAGATAATTTGGAGACCTCAAAGACCCCACCGAAGAATGAGGATAATTTAGAGACTCCCGCTGAAGAGTGGCCGAGTCTCCTAGAAAAATTACGCCGTGAGGATAATTTGGAGACCCCACCGAAGAGTGAGGATAATTTGGAGACTATCCTCAGTCTCCTAGAAAAATTACGCCGTGGATATATACGCCGACTCATCTCAAACGGTGACTAATCACCACGCCATTCAAATCTCGGTAAGTTCATCAATCATGGTTCTCCTGGTACATTTTGTTTTTCAGATTTTAATTTTTTAATTTCTTTTTTGCAGATTAATAAGGTTTTCATTTTGTGCTTTTGATTTGGGAATATATACAGTAGATAATTTCATTTGTGGGTTTGATTTTCATCTTATAAATAGGTGAGTGGGTTCATTCATGTAAAATAGATTTTCAATTTCCAGCGAGCTTTGTAACTTTTTCTAGATTTTCAATTTGATTAGAATTTTTTAAGATTTGGGAATTCTGTGAATTTATTCAGCAAAATTTGCTGCACCGAGAAGAAATTGATTCCAGGCAGATCCAATACAAATAATTTTCTTCTTGTTATTCTTCCGGTTTTGTCCGAGGAGTGAGGGAAAGGGAGCAAGGGTGATAGGAAGTTATAGGTATGAGGGATTGGGAAGAATGCATACCAAGTTTTTCCCAAAACCCCATTTTCCAATGATTTTCCTACTCTTCAGCTCTTTCCCTAACTGTTCCTGTTTAATTAGTTACTTCCATGATCATTTTCAATTAAACTCTTGTTTGTTGATCTTATGTGTTGTTTTGCCTATTAGGAGCATCACCTTTTTCAAGTTTTTGAAAGAGTAATACAGTTTTGACTACAGTCTGAACCAGTTATTAGTTGAGAATTAGCCTCTGTTTATATCACCTCCCTATCAAAACCATTGTTATACCGATATAAGAACAACCAGTATTGCATACTTGTATATAACTATAAGTGTGTTTTTAATGCACGTTCAATTATGAAATAGAAATTGAGGCATAGATCTGGGGAGTATTAGTTCTGGAATAAGTGTGTCTTATAGAGTATTAGTTTTGTAATAATTAGATAATAACAGGCTGTACGTTGAGACATTAAGCTTTGATTTGAGATCGGTACTCTGTTTAGATTTGATTGTGTCGTAAAATAAATGCAACATAAATCCTAAAATAGATGCTAGGCTTCTTGATTTCCTTCGCGCTTTACTGCTTTCTTTCACCCAAATTGATTTCTACGCTTCTTTCATTCTCGTATTATTAATCGAATTGCTAGCTTCTTATCACTTGCTAGGTCTTTGTTTGGTACCAATTTGGTTGTTCATGACCTAGTTGCTCTTTGAGCATTGTGCAATAATGCTTTGATCAGCTGTGAAAGTATATAAGTTGCTACCTTTCTACATTCTTTATTGTTCTTATTTTCTACGAGTAGAAATATTGGTATTGTTGCGGCAGTAAGTGTTGAGAAGTTATGTCCTTTTGTTTTGGGGGGGAGGGGGTTAAATATGGTAGAAATCTTGATCCTTTTTCTGTGGGGTGTTGTTTTGAAGTACTTTATGTGTATCTTCTATTTACGTCGACTTTGAGGTGAACATTTGGTAAAGTATCCGATTCCCTGTACAATTTAGATGAGTCTGGCCGAGTCTCCAGTACACTATTCTAGCAGTGATGACTTTGCTGGGTTGCTTGAAAGAGAACTCGAGTCTGGTTCTTTGGAGTCATCACCAAAGGACGAAGATGAAGAAGATAAAGAAGCTGATGCTGATGGTGATGATGATAGCAGTGATGTTGAAAGTGAGAGCAGGTGTGGAGATCTTCTTTGTTTCGTGTTTAATGCAGTAGGAGTTTCTATTAGATACTACTATTTGTGTAAAACTATGAGTCAAAGTTCTATTTGAAGCGGTTTAGATATGATTTGTGACTTGCATTACAGGATAAAAAGGCGCAAGTGAGATAATTTGGAAAGCGTAGAGGAAACTAATGGGTCGATTTCACAAGGACGTCCAGAACAAAAGTCAGGTAACATATTGATATCTTTTGGATTCTGTTGTGTTTTGTTTTATAACCCCAAACACTGGAAGAGGACTTCATGATAATGTACAAAGTGTTCTGAACTGTCTCAGATGACGCATACCTAAGACCAACTTAGTTGGTGAGGGAGCTTTTGTTCAAAGACTTACTACTGTGCTCCTATTCTCTCATTTTTGTTATGTTTATCTACCTATTGGTCTATTTTCCTGTCTATTAAAAATTGGTGAAAGCTGAAAAGTTAAGTGCAGTTATTGTTGGCTCTGTGTGTGTGTGTGTGTGTGTAACAGATGTTCGAATATGAATCAAGTTTATTGGTCGTTTGTGTAAAGACTTGATGAACTGCTTTGCTGTTGGCCTTGTTTGTTTTGATGAAAAATGTTGTTTGGTAGATTTTTGAAATTTACACTTTAGAATTTTTTTTTTTTCACTATGCTTCAGTTATGATGATGAAAAAGTTTTATGGTATTTCATAACAATGCCAGAAAAAAAAACTAAGGAAATGCTTATTTTCTGGCAAAAGTGTTCCGGAGGAAATGTCTTTCCTGTTTAAGAAAACTTAAAAGTTTTTTCAGTTGGGAAACTTTTCCACTAGTAATTTTATTTTTCTCTCTAAGAGGCAACCAGATTATTTGGGAAAAGTGAATGTACCATGTATTCAGGTATTAGTGTGCGATCCAACGCCCGCAAAAATGAGTGTGTTTGCTTGTGCGTGTGTGGCTGAGAAAGCTAGAGAGTACATGTCTAATAACCATCAAGTTTCGATTGCTTTGAACACAGGATATTATAACTAATAAACATCCAAGTTTTAAATTGCTTTGAACACAGGATATTATTCAAATACGATTTTTTCTCAACCTCAAAGAATATAGTTACTCTTGTCCTATTTTTGAACTTTTCTTGCAATTATGTGCAGAAGCATCTGCAACGGAGGATATGTGTGCACATCCTGGGTCATTTGGAGATATGTGTTTTCTTTGTGGCCAGAGGTTGATTGAGCAGTCTGGTGTGACATTTGGGTACATACACAAGGTACTGCCCTGGATGACCGGTTGAAATTTGAAATGTTTGAGTGCTTTGGTTTCCTGGAAGTATACATGCATATGGTTTTCCATAATTTAGTTTGTACAGCACTATTCTTTCACATTAGTTGTCACCTGTAATTCATGATTTACTGAAGCCCTCATGCAAAAAATAAACTTACTGTTTGGAAACAATCATAACCACTGCATGCATTCATTATTTGTCCCTGTCAGGTCTGACTTGTTAAGTTGTTATTCGTTTACTAATCGCCTGATGGAATTATAAACTTACTATAGAAAGATACCTATCCAGTCCATGTATCCATTTCCATATATTGTAGCTTTATTTTGCATTATTAGATATTGGATGTGATCCAGTGTGTGAAACATTTTCTTGTGCAGGGATTGAGGCTTAATAATGATGAAATTGACCGGTTACGCAACACAGACATTAAGAAATCGGAAAGATACCTATCCAGTCCATGTATCCATTTCCATATATTGTAGCTTTATTTTGCATTATTAGATATTGGATGTGATCCAGCGTGTGAAACATTTTCTTGTGCAGGGATTGAGGCTTAATAATGATGAAATTGACCGGTTACGCAACACAGACATTAAGAAATCTCTAAATAATAAGAAACTTTATTTGGTACTGGATCTTGATCATACACTGCTAAATTCCACCCAGTTGAATCATATGACGGCAGAAGAAGAAAATTTGATGAGCCTACCAGGTTCGCTGCCAGGTATTTTATGTAGTCTTTTGAAGTCTGTCTTCTTGTGTAGCATCTTTAGTGCTTCATTTGGTACTGGATCTTGATCATACACTGCTAAATTCCACCCAGTTGAATCATATGACGGCAGAAGAAGAAAATTTGATGAGCCCACCAGATTCGCTGCCAGGTATTTTATGTAGTCTTTTGAAGTCTGTCTTCTTGTGTAGCATCTTTAGTGCTTCATTTTACACTTTTCGTGGTTGCTTAGTTGCATGCTTGTATATTTACCCTAAGGATTATTGACTTGAATCTTTTGATTTTGTTTGCAATATGATACTTTCAGATGAGTTGAAAGGCAGCCTTTTCAGACTGGACTTTATGTGTATGATGACCAAGTTAAGGCCCTTCATTAGTACATTTTTGAAGGAAGCCAGTGAAATGTTTGAAATGTACGTGTACACTGTGGGTGATCGAGCCTATGCATTGGAAATGGCCAAGATGCTTGATCCCAAAAAAGAGTACTTTGGTGATAGGGTGATATCACGCAATGATGGTACCCAAAAACATCAAAAGGGTCTAGATATTGTGCTTGGGCAAGAAAGTGCTGTTTTGATACTGGATGATACGGAAAATGTAAGTTTTCCTTGTTAATGCTGCACATTTTAAAGTGCATTCATAACCAGTTAACCTTGTTAAAGGGGAGCCAATTTTTGTGGTTTAAAAAGAATTTCCCTTGAAGAACTTTGTTTGAAATTTTCATAATAGCATCTTCCACCCATGGGTTGCCCAGCTAGTTATATTACCTCTCATTGAACTAGCTTAACTGCTTAATGTTATAACAATATATATTTTCAAAAAAGAAATGTTTAGAAAATGAACTTTTTATAATAGATTTTATGTTTGGATACAATCACAAATTAATGATCTCTGCATGTTTTATCTTAAACAATTCTTTCTCGAGCGGTATGAATATGTTAAAACGAATTTTATACAAGTAAATTATGTTTTGGATACACTAGCTATCAGTTTAATTATGTGTGAATTTGTTATTCTGATAGGTTCTCGATGTTGCTATCTGTTATTGTAGGCATGGATAAAGCGCAAGGACAATCTAATTTTGATGGAAAGATATCATTTCTTTAGATCTAGTTGTGCCCAATTTGGGTTCACTTGTGAGTCTCTTTCAGAGTTGAAGAGTGATGAGAGTGAGCCTGAAGGAGCTCTTGCAAATGTTCTTGACCTTCTTAAGCGAATCCACAAGATTTTCTTTTATGTAAGTACATCTTGCTGTCTCTATATTGATTAAAGTATGTGGTGAACTATCTTGCAGGAATTGGGAGGCAATCTAAAGGCAGGTGAATATTGCGCCAACTGTAACTTCACCTTTTTCCTTTCTTTCTTATGTTTGATATATATTACTGGAGAGTTTGCTTCTACTACTTTCGGTTCTGACAATGATATTAATAGGATATGGTTATTAAATGGGTGTTATTCTTGTAGGTTCTGAAAACTGTTAGGAAGGAAGTCTTGAAGGGGTGCAAAGTTGTGTTCAGCCGTATAATTCCTTCAAAAGTCCAGGCCGATAATCATCACCTGTGGAATATGGCGGAGCAGCTGGGAGCCATATGTTCAACCGAAGTGGATTCATCAGTGACCCATGTAGTTGCATTAGATGCAGGAACAGAAAAGTCTCGCGGGGCAGTAAAACAGCATAAGTTTTTGGTCCATCCTCTGTGGCTTGAAGCAGCAAATTATATGTGGCGAAAGCAACCTGAAGACAAGTTTCCTGTCATTGAAACAAAATCGGAAAACCCAAACCCAGTGATTTGCTATTTTTTGGATATGACCTAAGAAGCACCGAAACGGGTACGAGTATCCGGATACGAAACGATCGGAAACGTGGAAACGACAAATCTTAAATGTAATAGAAAACGGATACGTGAAGGAAACGCCAATTATATATATATAGAGAGAATTGGGCATTCTTCTAAATCTCAAACGCCTCCTAAACTCCCTCGTTAAAACCTGAGCTGTGGGACAAGACTTCCACCTGCGGCCCCCACCCGCATATCAGTCCCTTTCCTCTAGTCCTCTCCAAGAACCCATCCGGCAAGACTTCCTCAAGGTTCGAACAGTCGATGGGAGTCAAAGTTTTGCTGCCTTTTGGTGGGTGTCAAATGCAAGACCACAAGAACCTCTGCCCACTCTGCTCAAGCCCTAGAGCTATCTCCTTCACTTGTGCTTCATTAAAGCTCCCCAAGCTACCAAAGCATAAGAACACAACAGATTCTTCAGGCTGATCATCAAGCCAGCTCATGATCCTGTCACGATACCGATCTGGGCAAATCTTAAATGCAAATACCGATCGGTTTTTCTCTCTCTCTCGATCTGGGCTGCGGTTTTTCTCTCTCTCGATTTGGGCTGCGGTTTTTCTTCTCTCTGTCTCTCGATCTGGTCTGCGACTTGTCTTCCCTCTCTCTCGATCTGGTTTAGGATTTTTTTTTTCTTCTATTTTTTGGGGGTAAAAAGTCGGGATTACCCCCACGTATCCGATGTATTTACATTCTCACGTATCCTATTCGGATACGTACGTATCCAATCCGTATCCTAATCAGGATACGCGTTTCTGGACGTTTCCGAGCGTTTCCGACGCGTTTCGTACCCGTTTCCCGTTTCAATACGGGATACGCGGGCATTTTCGCGTTTCTGTGCATCATAGGATATGACTAACCCTCTCCTTGTTGTGGATAAGTTGAAGTAGAAAATTCGGCGGTAGATCTTTTCTCACAAATGTGAGTTTTGATGCTGATTCAAAACTAGAACACCAGAGAGCAACTGCTTTTACTTTGAATTTGTATATAGATACATAGCCTGATTTGTCTGACAAGAAGAGAAGATATGTGAAGGCAGTTGACTTGTCAGATCAGTAGCTTCTGATATGAGGTCATTACAGCTCTTGTAGTTCTAACAATTCACTGACTCGTGTCTATTGATTTTACAAGAATTACTAAATCAGTAGCAACACCTTTTTGCTATCATAATATTGACTAGAGTAGTATTTCTTCAATTTAATGGCTGGTTTGTAAACTTGTTTTTTGAACAGATAAATCATCAAATATGGCTCACGAGTTTTTTCTTTGAAGGGCGTTTATATTATGGATGGCTTCTTCATCCTCCATCCAGTTGAAGTTTCTTAATCTCAATCATTCGCATTACCTAAAACAATCACCAGACTTCTCAAAACTCCCAAAGTCTTGAGTATTTGATCCTGAAAGACTAAAAGTTTGGGTGAAATTCACCAGTCCATTGGAGATCTTAAAAGCCTTGCCTCGGTAAATTTCAAATTCTGCACTAGGCTTAAGGATCTTCCAAGGAGTTTCTGTGAGTTGAAAGCTAATGAAACGCTTGTTCTTTCTGGCTGTTTGAAATTTGAGAGATTGGATGCCGGCATTGGGAAGATGGTTGATAACTCTTCTTTTGAATAATACAGCCATAACAGCATTGCCAGCCTCCATAGGAAGATTGAAGAACCTAAAACATTTCTCTACTTAGCCTTGGAAATAGTTGCAAATATTCTCCTCTGGCTTCCTTAAGAGCATTATGTTTAAGAATATGATATTTGAGAGAGATTGTAGAGAGAATTGTATTTCATTATTGAGAATAGGAGCCCTATATATAGGGATTACAAAGTACATGTTCTAACATTACAAGGAAAACTAATCCGAGTAGGACTAGGAATTCTAGAACATTCTCTCCTATTACTAGTACTCCTAGTTTGATTAGGCACACATAACTTGATTTTCCTTCAACACTCCCCCTTGTGCCGCTCAAACTTGGTAATGACGCTTCATCCGTTGCCTTGTTAAAAACCTTGCTCGAGTGAAAAACCCTATGGGACAAAAACACGCTCGAGGAGGAGAAAAAGAGTACAACACGTCCTCTACTTTTCGAGATCGAATATGTAGACATCATAACTCCCCTAAAGTCGATATCTCCCACTGATTGTTACAATCGTGGGAGTTTGGATAACTTTCTCAATCCGATGCTCTTCACATGTTTCTCGAAGGTGGATTTAGGTAACGACTTAGTGAATAAGTCCGCTATATTATCCTATGATCGGATTTGATTCACTTCAATCTTTAGAAGTGATCGTTGTTGCTGATTATAAAAGAACTTAGGCGATATATGCTTGGTGTTTTCGCCCTTGATGAAACCTAACTTCATTTTCTCAATACAAGCTGCATTATCCTCATAAATGCATGTAGGTTCATCCGTGGTAGACTTCAAACCACAACTTCCTTGAATATGTCTTATTACAGACCTAAGCCATATGCATTCACGTACGGCTTCATGTAGAGCAATAATCTCTGCATGATTAGAGGAAGTAGCGACAAGGGTCTGTTTTGTAGACCTCCAAGATATCGCAGTGCTTCCCATAGTAAAGACATAACCCGTTTGGGAGCGACCTTTGTGAGGGTCAGAGAGGTACCCTGCATCAGCAAAACCCATCAAAACATCATTGTCGTTTTGATGGAGTGGAGGAGGGTGAGGCTGGCCACCCTGGACGGTGGCGGCGCCAACATGGCCGGCGGCAATACCTTGGACGGTGGCGTTTTGCCTCTTGGGGTCCGATCCCAAAATTCCGTCATTCCTTTTCTCTCTGTAGGGATAGAATAGGCCCATATCAATCGTACCTCGTAGGTATCAAAAGATTGTCTTTACACCAATCCAATGGCGGCGTGTTGGCGTAGAGCTATGTTATGTCGAGCTAACAAGTTCACTGCGAAGCTAAGTATAATAATGCGCCTATTGCACTTAAATAGGGCACTTCGGCCTCTAATGCTTCTTCGTCCTCATCCTTTGGACGAAACGGATCTTTTCCGGGCTCAAGACTACGGCCGATCATGGGAGTACTCACAGGCTTTGCTTTATCTTCATTAAAGCGCCTTAGAATTTTTTGAGTATATGCAGACTGATGGATCAAAATTCCATCACTACGGTGCTCGAGTTCTAAACCGAGACAAAACAGTGTTTTCCCAAGATCTTTTATCTCAAATTCGGATTTCAAGTATTTAGCAGTTTCCTTCAACTCATCTAGAGTTCCAATTAGGTTTATGTCATCGATATAAACTGCTACGATTGCAAATCCGGAACTTGTTCTTTTAATGAACACGCATGGGCATATTTCATTATTAATATATCCCTTCCCAATCAAGTAGTCACTTTGACGGTTATACCACATCCGTCCGGATTATTTTAATCCATATAGTGAGCGTTTTAATCTTATTGAAAACGCGCTCCGTGGTTTAGAGCCACTTGATTTGGGTAATTGAAGTCCATCTGGAACCTTCATATATATCTCTGAATCTAGATCCCCATAGAGATATGTTGTAACCACATCCATAAGCGGCATGTCAAGTTTTTCGGAAACTACCAAACCGACAGGTAGCGGAATGTTATAACGTCCATTACGGGAGAATATGTCTCCTCGTAGTCGATTCCAGGGCGTTGTGAGCAACCTTGCGCTACGAGGCAGGCTTTATATCTAACCACCTCATTTTTCTCATTACGCTTTCTAACAAAGACCTATTTATGGCCAACAGGTTTTACATCTGGGGGTGTCTACGTTATAGGCCCAAATACCTATCTCTTTGCTAGTGAATCCAATTCAGCCTGGATCGCATCTTTCCATTTAGGCCAATCCGCTCTTCGTTGACATTCTTCGACAGAGCGAGGTTCGATATCATCATATTCTATAATTCCTTTTGCAAAATGATATGCAAATGCATCATCAATAGCCATAGAATTTCTATCCATCATCTCATGTACACTAGTGTAATTCATGGAGATCTCTCTATTCTCTGGAGTTGGTTCTGACATTGGAGAGTCCCCCAATGATGTCTCTCGGACATAACTATAATCCAGAATATTCTCATGAGATGGATTATTTACATCGATGATTAATGGATTATTCTGTGCCAAACTCGCTTTCTTTCTTGGGCGAGAATCCATCGAACCTATGGGCCTCTCGCGCTTCCTAGTAGGAGCCGTGGGCCTAGCCACAATGTCACCAAAGGAGGGGACGTTGGCGCCATTCTCAGGTACTCTTGAGATGGCGTCATGTCTTCTAATTTTAGGGACATCAATCCTTCCAGGCACGTTTGCAGCAGGTATGTGTGATCTCGTCACTTTAGCGATATCAGAAAACGCATCAAGCATCGATTCTGCTACATTCTAAAGATCAAGAATTTTCCGCACTTCAATTTCTGACTGTGCGGTTCGGGGATCAAGATGAGATAGAGTGGGACAGACCACGACAATTCCTGTCGTTCCTGTTGAACATTTGTGTTCGTATCTCCCCCTAACGACAGGAAGACTGTCTCATCGAAGTGACAATCCGCAAATCTAACTGTAAAGAGATCGCCTGTCAAGGGTTCTAAGTAGCGGACAATCGTTGGAGAATCATATCCAACGTAAATGCCTAATCGTCGTTGAGGACCCATTTTGGTGCGCTGTGGCGGCGCAATTGGCACATAAACTGCACACCCAAATATGAGTAAGTGTGAGACATCAGGCTCATACCCAGTGACCATCTGGGACGCAGAAAAGGGTTGAGTGGCAGTGGGTCTCCGTTGAATAAGGACAGCTGCATGCAATATTGCATAGCCCCAAGCAGAAATAGGGAGATTGGTGCGCATTACCAATGGTCGAGCGACCATTTGAAGTCGTTTAATGGTGGCTTCTGTGAGACCATTTTGGGTGTGAACATGAGGAACAAGATGTTCAACATCAATCCCAATGGACATGCAATAATCATCAAAAGTCTTTGATGTAAATTCCCCAGCATTGTCTAATCTGATAGACTTAATAGGATGATTAGGGTGGTGAGCCCTTAATTTAATAATTTGTGCTAGGAGTTTAGCAAATGCAGCGTTTCTTGTGGACAATAGCATGACATGTGACCAGCGTGTCGATGCATCAACCAACTCCATAAAATATCGAAATGGTCTGCAAGGTGGTTGAATAGGTCCACAAATATCACCTTGGATTCTTTGTAAGAATGGTATATTTTCTTTAGTGTCCTTTGCATAGGATGGTCTCAATCCTAATTTTGCTAAAGAGCAGGCTTTGCAGAACGAATGATGGGCTTTAGAAACAACCAATGAGGATTTTGGGTGAGCCACGAAGTCACAAGTAACTTGAGAAGTGTGGAAAGAGCATTGGTGGCTTCAATGCCACCCTGAGCCCGCAGGGGAACGGCGGCGTCGGGCATCCTTGGCCGATTTTGGGGGTGAATGGTGCCGTGAGGCGCAGGGGCTCTTTCGGTGTCCAAAATCCGATTTTTACTTCTTTTCGTTCTGAAAAATGGATGTCCGTGTGAAGTCTTTAATATACGGATAATCATATCACGACCTAGGGCTGGGCGTCAGGACCCGAAAGACCGAGGACCATACCCGAACCGAGGAAAAAAGCCCGATTCGGTTCGGTTTTAGAATAGAAATTTTCGGTTCGGTTCGGTCTCGGGTTCCATATTCATGTAATCGGTTCGGTCTCGGGTTCCATATTTTCAGGGCCCGAAAGCCCGAACTGACCCGAAAGTTTTTCTTACATAAGTTTTCCTTTCTATTTTCTTTGCAGGATGACTTGTAAAACGTTCCAATGTACAACCTAGAAAGGTTCCCTTGTAGTTTCCATTAGGATAGTTAAATTCTTGTGATACTTTACAATTTATATATTACAACACAGTGACACACCTTATATTAGGTTGCCAGAAAGAGACCCATCTAGGGGCCCCGTGGCTCCTTCACGCCTTTGATTTTGTAGCTAAATAAAATCTTTATCTTGATCACATGTAGCATATACAATGATGTGGTGTTGGGCATTAGAAAAGGAAAAAAAAATGTTTCGTTTTTGTTTTTCGGTGGAAAACTGAAAATAAATGTTTGGGCCCGAAAAAGCCCGAAAACCGAACCGGCCCGAATGGGTTCGGTTTATGTCGGTTTTCAATTTACAAAAAGACCGAACCGGCCCGAACCGACATTTTCGGGTTCGGTCTCGGTCTCACTAATTTTCAGGCCCGGCCCGACCCGAGCCCAGCCCTATCACGACCTGGATGTCCCAAACGGTCGTGTCAAAGCCTATATGTGTCGGAATCCCATAAATCATCTCTCATAACATGATTGGATTCAATTATGCGAATAGTGGTTGCATACAACCCACTAGATTGACACATAAGTTTCTCTAAGACTCTTTTATGTCCGTAGTCATTAGAGGTGATGCAAAGGAACTCTTGTCCATTCTCACAAAGTGTTTCCACATGAAAGCATTGGCTCTTATATCTTTGAAGTAATAAAGTTCAAAAAATATGTCCACGACATGAGATAAAATAAATTGATACTTTATTAATAATAGCCAATGATTACATCAAGGTTTCGTGACCATTTATCTAATCTAAAATAAAAATCAAATCGTAGACAGATCGTAGTCACTCTATCCATTTGGTAACTCCAATCAAATATGACCAGGGAAGTAGAGAGAGATGTCGGTGGAGCGAAGCTCTCTTAAGTACCACTAATCTCAATTACTTTCCTAGACATCATACTTTATTAGATGCGCCACATGAGAAAGAGTTAATACAATTGTCATTTATTGACTAAGGCATATTGCCATTATGTAATTCTTGGAAATAATAAAGACTATTCTAAAAATAAAAATCTGCGGCATTTTGTCTTCATCGCCAGATTTTAAAGTCTTTGTGAACTCGATGTCTTGATCACCATGATGCGACTACCTTCGTAGGTACATTGCAAACTCAGGTCCATTGATCAGACGTTCCATATCAGAAATAGGCACCATAAAGAGGATTCTCCCTTGATTGAGGCGCATTGGCGCAATATGCATAGTCCCTAGGACTGGTGGCGTTGGAAAGTGGTGCCCATGGCCAACGTTGGCTCCATGGTTTCCAACCCTACGTCCCTCAAAATCACGCCTCCTATGGTCGTGTGATTGTTACCTTGAGCGATTACCTTCTTGAGTATTTCGATCGTATGGATCATGATGTCGATGGTGACTTTCTCTAGCCATAGGACGATGCTCTTGATGGCTATCTTGAAGCCTATCAATTTCTCTTTTCACAAGTTCATTGCCATGTCTTTCAGTAGTGGCCATAGCTTCAATAAGCTGTTGAAAACTTGTGATCCATCTAGCATTTACATGAGTCCGAAATAAATTAGAGGACCTCATAGCTTGGACGGGGAAGGTATTGAGGGTTTTCTCAATCAATTGGTCTTCTGGGATTTTTTTTTCCACAGAGAAGCATCGTTGTTTTGATGCGGTGGGCTTTCGAATAAAATTGCATGACTGTGTCAAATTCAGAGAAGCGAAGATCATTCTATTATGCTTCTAAATTTGGAAGGATGGAGTCACGAACATTGCCATATCATTCGCGAAGCGCTTGCCAAAGTTTTATGGCGCTATCCTCATTTATGAACTCAAACTGTAGGTAACTATCCATGTGACGTTTCATGAAGGCAAGTGCCTTGGAATTATCTTTCTCAGTTTGAGGGTCTGGAGCTCTTTCTACAGGACAAAGCTCTTGGATTGTATGCAATAAATCTTGGGCAGTAAGATGGGTCTCAATGTCAATGGCCCAGTCTAAATATCCTTTGCCTGCATAATCCAATGGAACAAAATTGAGTTTGTTCATGTTTGTCATCATGAATAGTGAAACAAGAACAAGTTAGTTTCGGAGTCAATGCTTCCACGAAAACTAAATAATAAGATTTCCAAGCTATGCTACCAAGAAATCGATTTCCAAGAATAATTGGATTAGACTGAAACGATGATGTTTATATGGTCATAAATCGATGCTTACGGACACTCTTAGTCCGAAGTCTTACGAACGCTCTTAGTTCGTTAATAGCCTGAATCCCCACGATTCCTCTTTTCAAGAATCGAACCCACGTTATAAGTAAGGTGAGATGTAGAAGAAGGGAGGTTGTAAGTCCCCTAGAAAAAGAAGGAGAAATTTAAATTTCGGAAAGCAGGAACTTTAATTTAAAAACTTACTTGTTGAAATTCGGAGCAGATTCTCTTCTGAACAGCTTTCACTTCGATTGTTGTACAAGTCTCAAAATAACTCCGATAAGGCTGAAATTCGGAGGTCGGATGGAAGAGACAGAGACGAACAACTTTGATGAATAATTTTGATCTGAGGTTCCGAACTACACGTTTTGGGGCTTGCAAGCAGACGGACGTGCACAGGAAAGGAGAAGGATGCAATTGGTGTGCGTTGGTGCTGCAGGGGCACGTAGGTGCTGCAGGGGCAGGCACGCAGGTAAGGCTAGAGTGGGCTAGGAGCTGCGGTGATGAAGAAGATTTTCGGGTTTTAGGTTTTTTTTGGTTTGTGGTTAGAACTCATGCTGATAACGTGTTTAAGAATATGATATTTGAGAGAGATTGTAGAGAGAATTGTATTTCATTATTGAGAATAGGAGCCCTATATATAGGGATTACAAAGTACATGTTCTAACATTACAAGGAAAACTAATCCGAGTAGGACTAGGAATTCTAGAACATTCTCTCCTATTACTACTCCTAGTTTGATTAGGCACACATAACTTGATTTTCCTTCAACACATTACTGTTTCCTGGCTGCAATTTAACTCATGATGCAATTCCTAAGGATCTTGAAAGTCTGTCTCAAGTAAAATGTTACGTCTCCAACGCAGTAGTTTTCAAAGCCTTTCTAAGCCTCACCTGTTGAATAATTGCTAGAATTCATGCAGCCAGAGATTGATTACCAAGTAGTTTGAAGATTGAAGCGGATTACTGCAATATGCATTGGAAAGATTTATGCCAAACTTAACAGAAATGTCTAATATGAGATCCTTGCCCGTAATCCAATAAGAATGATGACCTTTATAATGCCCCAAGGTGTTTCTTATTCGATGCTGATATTTTTGTGTTTCTTCATTTAGTGGGGAAAAAGTCTTGTAGTTTAGGGTGTGCTTCTCTCCCTGATTTCAACTTCTGCAAAAAGCCTTCTACATGACTTTAGATTTCATTTTGTTTTCACTTTCATTTCGATTGGGGTGTCTCTATCTCTGGCGCTTTGGTATTATGTTGCTAACTTGGTCGAACTGATATTTTCTATTAGAGGTTAATAGGGGCGGGATTAGATTGTATTCTGTGTTTAAGAATAAAGGATTCGAGAGAGATTGATGAGAGAATTATTGATAATAGGAGCCCTATATATAGGGATTACAAAGTACATATTCTAATGATACAAGGAAAACTATTCCGAATAGGGCTAGGAATTCTAGAACCTTTTTTCCTATTACAATTATATATGGAACTAATCCTAGTTTGATAAGTCACACCAAATGTTAACATTCTTCAACACTCCCCCTTGTGCCGCTTCAAACTTGGTGGTGACGCTTCAATCGTTGCCTCGTTAAAAAATTACTCGAGTGAAAAACCTTGTGGGACAAAAACAAACCTCGAGGAGGAGAAAAAGAGTACAACACGTCATTCACTCTTCCAGATCGAACATGTAGACATCATACCTCCCTCTGATGTCGATATCTCCCCTTGATTGCTACAATCATGGGAGTTCGGATAACTTTCTCAATCCGATGCTCTTCACATGTTTCTCGAAGATGTATTTAGGTAACGACTTAGTGAATAAGTCTGCTACATTATCCTTTGATCGGATTTGATTCACCTCAATCTTTAGAAGCGATTGTTTTGTTGATTATAAAAGAAGTTAGGCGATATATGCTTGGTGTTGTCGCCCTTGATG
The DNA here is from genome assembly GCA_002564525.1 of Rosa multiflora. Lineage (NCBI taxonomy): Eukaryota > Viridiplantae > Streptophyta > Magnoliopsida > Rosales > Rosaceae > Rosa > Rosa multiflora. The sequence continues at coordinate 45,625 of BDJD01002284.1, read as the reverse complement.
AATCCTAACTTCATTTGTTTAATACAATCTGCATTATCCTCATAAATGTATGTAGGTTCATCTGTGGTAGACTTCAAACCACAAGTTCCTCGAATATGTCTAATTATAGATCTTAGCCATATGCACTCACACACGGCTACATGTAGAGCGATAATCTCTGCATGATTCGAGGAAGTAGCAACAAAAGTTTGTTTTGTAGACCTCTAAGATATCGCAGTGCTTCCCATGGTAAAGACATAATCCGTTTGGGAGCGACCTTTGTGAGGGTTAGAGAGATACTCTGCATTAGCAAAACCCATCAAAACATCATTGTCATTTTGATGGAGGGAAGGAGGAGGGCGCCGTCTGTAGATACCTTTCACTATGCATGGAGGATTTGCTACATCACCAAGCATAAGTAACACCCTCTTTGGGACACCCACAAGCCATTGTGAGGCCCAACCGAGACATGCATCCCGTAACCCTATGTTCAAGCTACGCTACGGTATCCGGAAGCGGCAAATACGTCGCCGGGAAGCCACCTTCCCGGCCTTGCCAAGTTGCCTCCATAATAGGCCTTTCTAAGACTAGAATAGTGGTTTTACATCCCACATCTAACAAAGTGTAAAGGAGATGGCTTCCTTCATCTATAAAAGGAATGCCTCCTCCCACTTAAACTCCATCCCATTACACACTTTGTAATCCCAAACACACATACTACAACATTCAAGTGGACGTAGTTTCCCGCTAAGGCAGGGAAAAGAACCACTATACTTCGCTTGTGTCGTTCTCTCTCTCTCTCTCTTTCTCTCTCATTCTTTACATTAATTAGATCCCCACGGATCCAAATATTAACATTGGCGCCATCTGTGGGAAGCCGATACAATGGTTTCGTCACTTACCATGCGTTAAGTCCGCTTAACGGAGCTTAAAGAAATTTTTTTTCCTTCTTCTTTGAGTTATTTAAATCTCACTGGGCATGCACCCATTTTGCTTTAATCTTCATTCTTGAGTCATCATCGGCTCCCAGCGAGTGCAAATTTGAGTTGATGCTCCTTGGCGGCAACTTATGCCCAACTATGATCAACACTACCCCAGCGGTAAAACAAAAACAAAAATTTTTTGGCATCAAGGTTAACTTGAGCTCAGCGCTTGCAAAAAAATTTCCAAGTCAAGAGCCGGTCAACGCCAACAACACTGGTCAACGCCCATAAGGCTAAGGTCAGCAAGGTCAACGCTGATGAGTCTTGGTCAACCTTGGTCAGCAAAAGTCAACGCTACACCAAACACACAAAAAAAAAAAGAAAAAAAAAAGGGTGTTTGGTCGCCAACTTTTTCTACACCCAGAAAACTTCTTTGGCTACCCATGCCAACTCCACCACCGTTGCCCAAGCTCAGCGGCACCGCTAGCCATTCAACCATCAAGGTCGGTCAGGCGACAGCGGCTAAACCTCCGCCGAGCTTCATGTGGGGACCAAGCACCCTCCGCTGCTCCTCTGATCAAAGCCTCAGACTAACATCCCCGCTACTGCAAACCGCTAAACAACAGTGCCTCCGCCGAGCTCAAAGTCATGGCTGTCTGCGCCGTACTTTGAACATCCGCCGCTAGCTAACAACACCGATACCAATGCCCAGCGGTCATCCCACCGCTAGCAGAGTACCGCCAGCAACAGCGGCTCTGCCGGACAACCCGCTAGCCAATTCCGCCGAGCTCCAGGTTTGCCATCTTCGCTGAGCTCTGAGTTCCGCCGACCTTCGATCCTCCGCTGAGCTCAAATGTCGAGTCTCCGCCGACCTCCAAGTGAGGACCAGGCACCGCTGACCAAGCTCTGCTCCGCCGGAACACCTCAGCTAACCTGCCTCCGCTGGACTGTACACCGCCAAACTACATCACCTCTTCCTTGGCTTTCGCTCTCAGTCTACGCCAAGCAGCAGCAAGCTTCTCCTCCGCCGAACTGCTTCTCCGCTGGACTGTTCACCGCTGAGCTTCCCTCGGCCGATCCAAGCCCGCACCTTTGTGCAGTTGTGCAAAACTCCGCCGAACTCCAACAAAATTTGTCCAGCTCTGCTTCTTGTCTTGTCGCACCGCCAAGATATGGGTTCACATGGATTGTGCACCATTCTACGCACCGCCAATAAGAACTGCAGTTCTGCTTTTCCTTGTCGCACCGCCAACAAGCACCATCGCTGGCCACAGCCACGCTCCCCCAAACAGGCAACCACCAGCGGCAATTGCTTCTTCCTCCACTAGGTAGCCTTCGTCGGGCTCCGCTCCGCCTAGCTTCACCGCTAGCCAAAACTCCGCTCTGCTAACCGGCAACGGCCTCTGCTGAGAAACTCCTCCGATGAGCAACTCTTCCACTGAGCAGAACCATCTCTGCCAAAGCTCCGCTGGCCCTTCAATCTTCGGGCCACCCAGAAAACTACTTTGGGCACCTATCCAATTCTGCAGTCCTTCCTTGCCGCTGGTTTTAGAACTGACGGCTCCATGCTTTCGATTTCTTGGTGCATCGCCTCACCCAAGCATCGATCAGAGATGGAGCTCAGTGCCTTCTTTATGAAAAACTAGAAAAAAGATGAGTTTTTCTTTCGGTGCTGCAAAGCCAAACTGCAAAAGCCTATTATAATCAACCAAGCATATATATAATATAATATATCCTCATTGTTTGCTACACATCCATGACCAAAGCATATATTATATATTTTCATTGCTTGCAACGCTGGTGGCTTACTGTATTCAACACGTGATGAGCCTTGCATGCACATGCCATGCATTTGAAATCAGTAGTACATGCATATTATTATAAACCCATATGGTAGAACATGCTAGTTCCATGAGACCATGACAAATGCATATCCAATTGCATTCACATTATGTAGCTATGGGTATATGCCTACATGATTCACATTATCTCAAGATCACATGCTAATGCCTACATGCTTGTAATAATCAAAGCCTGCAAGATCACATGCTACGCCCAACTTTCTTGTCTCAAATATGCTTTCGTCATCCATTAATATATACTAGGCATTAGCACACTTTTTGACCAATACTTGGTCATGCGGCAGTATCCTTTCAATTCTAGCATTCTAGAGATATGCATGCCTACACCTCACCTCAACTGGACCACCTAGCTACGTTAGCTAATCACTTGTACATATATTGCTCACGGCACATTTCCATGTACATATTTGATAAGGCATTAGCTTTATTTGCCTTTGTCATTATCAAAATTGACATTTACTATTGCCATGCTTTTACTTTTCAGCAAGCCTAAAGTCTGTTTCACAAACAAATTAGGCCATTCAATTTCGGCTACTATGCCAATCAAAATATATTAATTTACCATTAATATAAATTACATTGCACGACTGCAATTCAATGCCATTGCTATCTAGTAAATCCATCTTACAAGCACTTAACACTTACAAAATTATCTTGTTAAGGAGGCATACCGAACACTTCTTCGGTCAGTGAAGCATTGGTCATCTATTACAGTACACTCGCTAAAAGCAATAGAGCGTCATGCTTGGACAACTCTAACATGATTTGGGTACTGACATCAATTCCAAATCCAACTCGCTCCAAATAGGCATAAGATAAGTAACTATATCTTCTCTTTTACGCTCTTTCAATTTGAGCTATTGCCATGCCATGCTTTCATAACTTTTGAGCATGCCTACAACATTTCGTAGATTTAGCAACACTTGCTAGGCCTCACATGCTAGCTATGCCATGCTTTACATATCGATCTCAATGATCCCTATGCATGTTTGCAAAATACAAAATATTATTGGCAACTTTACTATAAATACATGCTATACACATATGCCATGCTTCTATTTAATTGAAAAATTAAACAAACATGTGTCGCTTCGACAAACTATGCCATTCTTATTTGTTGATCATACAATTAGCAAGATTTACACGTACACTATACGTAAAATATTTTGTCTAGCCTCTTGGCCACCATATTTTGTCAATCCCTCCCCACGGGAAGGAGACTTAAACGGGTCTAAAGGCTCCACGTGTCTATGGTCCACGACCAACCGCCAAGCGGTAAGGCAACGCCTCATAATGACAATGACCGCTACGCGGCATCGCAGTCAAGCTTTTCTCCTCTGGGAAAGAGTAAAGGGATCGGTTAATGTAGCCCACGGCAGCCATTGATCCGGCGGTTAACCCCCGACGCTCGGGTATCAAAGATTAGGTTCGCTCCCTAACACCCACTGCTCATACGCAGCTCCCCTCATCAAACAATTCTCCGACCATACGGAGGTCTATAGCCAGGAGTCGGGGACTCCTCGGAGGGCCTAGTAGGGGGCCCACCCGAAAGGGCATAAGCGTTCGCTCCAGCAAAATTCTAGATGGACAACGCACTTGCACTAATTATGCTCGTTATACGGCACAAAGCTATGCTTTGGTATCAACCCCGCAAGAAATCCCTTCTTCACTAAGGACTCTGGGGACTTGTACATACAGCCCAGCATAATCAGCAACGGTCACGCTCATGCCTCAGGGCATCACCTTCGAGCTACCCGTTAATGCCTCATGGCAACACCGAGCTCCGCGATCATGCCTCAGTGGCATCCATGAGCTCTCAAGTTCTCGCCTCAACGGCACCGCCGAGCTTTCCCGCAAGTCTTGCCCCAGCGGCACCACCAAGCTTTCGCGCTCATGCCCCAGCGGCACACCGCCGAGCTTTCGCGCTCTTGCCTCATCGACACCCCCGAGTTTCCGCTCACGAGCTTACCGCTCACTCCTTTGCGGCACCCCCGAGCTTCCGCTCACGAGCTTACCACTCATGCCTTCGCGGTAACCACGAGCTTCCGCTCATGCCTTCGCTGCACCCCCGAGCTTCACGCTCACGATCTTACCGCTCATGCCTTCCCGGCACCATTGAGCTTACCGCTCACGCCTTCGCGGCAACCACGAGCTTCCGCTCACGAGCTTACCACTCATGTCTTCCTGGCACCATTGAGCTTACCGCTCATGCCTTTGCGGCACCCCCGAGCTTACTGATCACACCTTTACGGCACCCCCGAGCTTCCATTCATGAGCTTACCGCTCACGCCTTTGCGGCACCCTCGAGCTTCCACTCACGAGATTACCGCTCACACTTTTGCGGCAACCACGAGCTTACCGCTCATGCCTTCCCGGCACCATTGAGCTTACCGCTCACGCCTTTGTGGCACCCCCGAGCTTCCACTCACGAGCTTACCGCTCACGCCTTTGCGGCACCCCCGAGCTTCCACTCAAGAGCTTATCGCTCACGCCTTTGCGGCACCCCCGAGCTTCCACTCACAAGCTTACCGCTCACACCTTCGGGGTAACCACGAGCTTCCGCTCATGCCTTCGCGGTACCCCAGAGCTTCCCACTCACGAGATTACCGCCCATGCCTTCCCGGCACCATTGAGCTTACCGCTCACTCCTTTGCGGCACCCCCGAGCTTCTCGCTCACGAGCTTACAGCTCACACCTTCGCGACAACCACGAGCTTCCACTCACGAGCTTACCGCTCATGCCTTCCTGGCACCATTGAGCTTACCGCTCACGCCTTTGCAGCACCCCCGAGCTTCCGCTCACGAGCTTACTGCTCAGGCCTTCGCGGCAACCACAAGTTTCCACTCATGCCTTCGTGGCACCCCCGAGCTTCTCGCTCACGCCTTCGCGGCAACCACGAGATTCCGCTCACGAGCTTACCGCTCACGCCTTCCCGGCACCCCAAGCTTCCCGCTCACGAGCTTACCGCTCATGCCTTCCCGGCACCATTGCGCTTACCGCTCACGCCTTTGCGGCACTCCCGAGCTTCCGCTCATGCCTTCCCGGCAACCCTTGAGCTTCCGCTCATGCCTTCCCGGCAACCCAGAGTTTTCCGCTCACGCCTTCCCAGCATTCCCAAGCTTTACACTCATGTCTCCTCGACACACTACACGTTAATGGAGCATTGAATTTTTCTACCATTTGTCGTTTACCGATTGCGACAAATTGAATTCTTTTCGCCTTCCATTAATACGAGCGACAACCAAACAAACACAAGCGTTCGCGTATTCATCATTCACGAATTACAAACGCTTGTCTTCATGGCACTCATGCAACTTACACCAAGCGTAACCTCATCAAACTCGACCTCGTTCGTTTTCTTGCGCGCATCACGCATTTTGCATATGCAATCCATATGCTAACACGACCATATGCGCTCTCGATTCTATACGTCATAACCGATCGTACTCAGCGCCATCCAAATGTATACATCAACATGTATCACGCACCTCACACATCCGTATATGCCAACCCATATCAATGCAACCCACATTTGTTGCCCAATACAACAAGTATTCTATCAGTGCGTGTTTTTGTCTTTGTTGTGCAGGTTAACGAGTCCTTTCTTGCTTACGGAGTTCGGGGACTTTTAGGAGCTGGGCGCTGCTCGGATGTTACTTATGCTTGATGACTTCATGTTTATAACTCCCCAACCAAGAAGCTCCTCTTACTTGGGGACTTCGGGGACTTGTAGATACCTCTCACTATGCATGGAGGATTTGCTACATCACCAAGCATAAGTAACACCCTCTTTGGGACACCCACAAGCCATGGTGCGGCCCAACCGAGACATGCATCCGGTAGCCCTATGTTCAAGCTACGCTACAGTATCTGGAAGCGGCAAATACGTCGCCGGGAAGCTACCTTCCCGGCCTTGCCAAGTTGCCTCCATAATAGGCCTTTCTAAGACTAGAATAAGTGTCTAATTATAGACCTTAGCCATATACATTCACGTACGGCTTCATGTAGAGCAATAATCTCTGCATGATTCGAGGAAGTAGCAACAAGGGTCTGTTTTGTAGACCTCCAAGATATCGCGATGCTTCCCATGGTAAAGACATAACCCGTTTGGGAGCGACCTTTGTGAGGGTCAGAGAGGTACCCTGCATCAGCAAAACCCATCAAGACATCATTGTCGTTTTGATGGAGGGGGATAGGGTGAGGCCGGCCACCCCTGGTGGTGGTGACGGCTTTGGCGGCAACATGGCCGGCCACCTTGTCATGGTGGACGGTGGCAACTTGCCTTATGGGATCCGATCCTAATTTTCCGTCATTCCTCTTCTCTCTGTAGGGATAAAATAGGCCCATATCAATCGTACCTTATAAGTATCGAAATATTGTAAAATAGGCCCATACCAATGGCGGCGTGTTGGCGCAGAACTATGTCGAGCTAACAAGTTCACTGTGAATGACATGTCAGGTCTTCTGCATTGAGCTAAGTACAATAATGCGCATATTGCACTTAAATAGGGCACTTCGGCCACTAATAACTCTTCATCCTCATCCTTTGGACGAAATTGATCTTTTCCGGGCTCAAGACTACGGCCAATCATGGGAGTACTCATAGGCTTTGCTTTATCTTCATTAAAGCGCCTTAGAATTTTCTGAGTATATGTAGACTGATGGATCAAAATCCCATCACTACGGTGCTCGAGTTCTAAACCGAGACAAAACTGTGTTTTCCTAAGATCTTTCATCTCAAATTCGGATTTTAAAGACTTAGCAGTTTCCTTTAACTCGTCTAGAGTTCCATGCAATTAGGTTCATGTCATCGACATAAACTGCTACAATTGTAAATCCGGAACTTGTTCTTTTAATGAACATGCATGGGCATATTTCATTGTTAATATATCCCTTTCCAATCAAGTAGTCACTTAGACAGTTATATCACATCCGTCCGGATTGTTTTAATCTATATAGTGAGCGTTTTAATCTTATTGAAAACGCGCTCCGTGGTTTAGAACCACTTGATTTGGGTAATTGAAGTCCATCTGGAACCTTCATATATATCTCTGAATCTAGATCCCCATAGAGATATGCTGTAACCACATCCATAAGCTGCATGTCAAGTTTTTCGGAAACTACCAAACTGATAAGGTAGCGGAACGTTATAACGTCCATTACGGGAGAATATGTCTCCTCGTAGTCGATTTCATGGTATTGTGAGAAACCTTGCACCACAAGGCGGGCTTTATATCTAACCACCTCATTTTTCTCATTACGCTTTCTAACAAAGACCCATTTATGGCCAACAGGTTTTACATTTGGGGGTGTCTGCGTTATAGCCCAAATGCCTGTCTCTTTGATAGTGAATCTAATTCAGCCTGGATCGCATATTTCCATTTTGGCCAATCCGCTCTTTGTTGACATTCTTCAACAGAGCAAGGTTCGATATCATCATATTCTATAATTCCTTTTGCAACAAAATACGCAAAGGCATCATCACTAGTAATAGAATTTCTATTCATCATCTCATGTACACTAGTGTAATTCATGGAGATCTCCCTATTCTCTGAAATTGGTTCTGACATTGGAGCTTCCCCCAATGATGTCTCTTGGACATAACCATAATCCGGAACATTCTCATGAGACGGATTATTTACATCAATGATTAATGGATTATTTTGTGCCAAACTCGCTTTCTTTCTTGGGCGAGAATCTATCGAACATTTGGGCCTCTTGCGCTTTCTGGCAGGAGCCATGGGCCTAGCCACAACGTCATCATAGGAGGGGATATTGGCGCCATGCTCAGTTTCCCTTGAGATGGCGTCATGTCCTCTAATTTTAGGGACATCAATCCTTGCAGGCTCGTTTGCAGCAGGTATGTGTGATCTTGTCACTTTAGCGATATCAGAAAATGCATCAAGCATCGATTCTGCTAAGTTCTCAAGATCGAGAATTCTCCACACTTCAATTTTGGACTGTGCGGTTCGGGGATCAAGATGAGACAAAGTGGGGACAGACCACGACAATTCCTGTCATTCTTGTTGAACATTTATGTTCTTATCTCCCCCTAACGACAGGAAGACTGTCTTATCAAATTGACAATTCGCAAATCTAGCTGTAAAGAGATCACCTGTCAAGGGTTCTAAGTAGTGGATAATAGTTGGAGAGCCATATCCAACATAAATGCCTAATCGTCTTTGAGGACCCATTTTGGTGCGCTGTGGCAGCGCAATTGGCATATAAACTGAACACCCAAATATGCGTAAGTGTGAGACATTAGCCTCATACCTAGTCACCATCTGGGACGCAGAAAAGGGTTGAGTGGCAACGGGTCTTAGACAAATAAGCATAGCTGCATGCAATATTGCATAGCCTCAAGTAGAAATAGGGAGATTGGTTCGCATAACCAATGCTCTAGCAACCATTTGTAGTCGTTTAATGGCAGCTTCTGTGAGACCATTTTGGGTGTGAACATGAGGAACTGGATGTTCAACTTCAATCCCAATGGACATGCAATAATCATCAAAAGTTTTTGATGTAAACTCCCCATCATTGTCAAGTCTTATAGACTTAATAGGATGACTAGAGTGGTGAGCCATTAACTTAATAATTTGAGCTAGGAGTTTAGCAAATGCAGCGTTCTTGGTGGACAAAAGCAAGACATGTGACTAGCGTGTCGATGCATCAACCAATACCATAAAATATCTAAATGGTTCGCAAGATGGTTGAATAGGTCCACAAATATCACCTTGGATTCTTTGCAAGAATGGAATATTTTCTCTAGTGTCCTTTGCATAGGACGGTCTCGATCCTAATTTTGCTAATGAGCAGGCTTTGCAGAATGAAAGATGGGCTTTAGAAGCAACTAATGAGGATTGTGGTTGAGCCATGAAGTCACAATTGACTTTAGAAGTAGAATTTGGAAGCAAGGAAGCACATGTGGCTTCAATGCCACTTTTGGACCGCAGGGGGTAGGCGGCCCCGACCGTAGGTGGCCGGATTTGCAAGGGTACGGCTCTGTGAGGCGCAGGTGCTCGTCCTTGGTCCAAAGTGCAATTTTTACTTCTTTTCGTTCTGAAAATGGATGTCCGTGTGAAGTCTTTAATATACGGATCATCATATCACGACTTGGATGTCCCAAACGGTCATGCCAAAGCCTATATGTGTCGGAATCCCATAAGTCATCTCTCATGACATGATTGGATTCAATAATTCGAATAGTGGTTGCATACAACCCACTAGACCGACACATAAGTTTCTCTAAGACTCGTTTATGTTTGTAGTCATTAAAGGTGATGCAAAGGAACTCTTGTCCCTTCTCACAATGTGTTTCGACATGAAAACCATTGGCTTTTATATCTTTAAAAATCAATAGGGTTCTGCTAGCCCTAGGAGCATAAAGAGGTTCGGTGACATGAATATTTGTGCCATTTGGCAACGTAAATTGGGCTGGTCCTCTACCATGAATCAATTGAGATGATCCAGCCATTGTAGTCACAAAAGATCAAGTAGGCGTCATTCAGAGGAATAATTGCATATTTCGAAAGTATTGTATGTGTATTTGCACTATCCTCAAGGCATTATAGCTCTCCGGGAAACATACTGAAAAATAAATAAAGTTCGAAATTAAAATATGTCCAAGACATTCAAAAATAAATTGATACTTCATTAATAAAATAGCCAGTGATTACATCAAAGTTTCTTAACCAAAATCTAATCCAAAAATAAAAATCAAACTTTAGACAAATTGTAGTCACTCAATCCGTTCGGTAACTCCAATTTGGTTGTGACCAGGTAAGGTAAGGCGAGATTTTGGTGGAGCTGTGCTCACTTTTAAAACCGTTCTCTCAGTTCAAAACTTTCCTAGACATCACAATTAATCTTGGATGAGCCTAGTGAGAAAGAGTTAATACAAATGTCATTTTATTGATTAAGGCATAATTGCCATTACATTATTCTTGGAAAAATAAAGGACTACACTAATCAAAATCTGCGGCATATCCTTGTGCACTACTTTGTCAGATTTGAAGTCCACTATTGTGAGGTTGACGTCATTGTCATCACCATCATCTCCTTCTTCGGCAAGATAGACTTCTTGCTCTCTCAGGTCCCTATATACCTTGTATTGTGCAGCTAATTGATTGCTTGCATTGCAATGCTTGAACCAATGCTCACTTGATCCACATCGATGACACATGTCATTGTGATTGCCTCCCTTTAATTGAGGTGCATTGTTTGCACTTGATTGGCATCCCCTAGAGGAATTGGCGCCATTACCACTGCCTTGGGGGACTCCTCCACGTCCTGGAGCTCCACGGCCCCCTCTCCCATGGTGCCATGTGTTGCCACGTGTCCGTCCTTCATTTTGACGGTTTTTCCTTCCTTTGTAGGGCGGTTATATGGACCTACACGTCCGTTTTGTCCCTTAACTTTAGGGTTCCGCTCCTTACGCCCTCCTTTGGGTGCATTGTTATAATTCACCTTATAAATGCTCTTAGTTCCAACGGGCCTTGAATTATAATTCCTCACGAGTATGTTATCATATTACTCAGCTACAGACATGACATTAATTAGCTGATGAAACCTCGTGATCCGTCCAGCATTGTGCTCACCTCTGTATTGGTTGGATACTAAAATTGTTGAGACGGGGAAGGTGGAGAGAGTTTTCTCAATTAGCTCTTGCTCTATGATGGGTTGTCCACATAATCCCAACATGGTTGCGAGGCGTAGAGCTTCTGAATTATATTCAGAGACGGACTTAAAGTCAACGAATCGTAGATTGCTCCATTGAACCTTTAAGTCAGGGAGGAGGGAATCCTGGACATTACCAAAACGCTCTTCTAGCGCAACCATAGTTCTCTAGCATCTTTGATTGCCATGTACTCCAATCGGAGTGATTTGTCCATATGGCGTCTCATCAAGATGAGGGCAATGGCGTTATTTGTAGCCGTACGCTCAAATATGAGCTTAGGGTTTGGTGCCTGCATTATGGGTAGGATTCCTTTTGAAGTGAGATGGTTCTCAACATCTGTGACCCAACTATGATATTCCGAGCCAGTTGAATCAAGCATGGGAAAGTCGAGCTTCGGTTTCAACATCCTGAAAATAAGAAGCAGAAATAGATTAGTTTCGGAGTCAATGCTTCCACGAAAACTAATAACAATAGGATTTCAAAGATATGCTACCAAGAAATCGATTTCCAAGAATATTTGGATTAGACCGAAACAATGATGTTTATATGGTCATAAATCGATGCTTACGGACGCTCTTAGTTCGTTTAGCGTGAATCCTCACGATTCCTTTTTTCAAAGAATCGAACCCACATCATAAGAAAGGTGGGATGTAGAAGAAGGGAGGTTGCAAGTCCCCGAGAAAAGAAACGAAATTTAAAACAGAAAGCAGGAACTTTAATTAAAACTTACTTGTTGATTCGGAGCTTAAAACCTTGAGTCTTGAATGATGGGGAACCTTAGATAGCTCGGTGATGCTTGGCCGGTGGAGGAGAAGTGCGGCTCGGATGAGTACGGTGTGGAGAAGGTGCGGCAATGGTGTACTTCAGCAGTGGTGGAACCGTGCTGGTGGCGGGGCTGACGTGGGCTAGGTGCAAGGGATTTTTGCTTGTGGTTTTTGGTTTTTGATTTCAGGGTTAGGGCTCGTGCTGATAACGTGTTTAAGAATAAAGGATTCGAGAGAGATTGATGAGAAAATTGTGTGTTCCGCTATTGATAATAGGAGGCCTATATATAGGGATTACAAAGTACATATATATTCTAATGATAAAAGGAAAACTATTCCGAATAGGACCAGGAATTCTAGAACCTTCTTTCCTATTACAATCATGGATGTGATGCCCCGGAAATTCGTTTTTATTTTCCGAGGATTTTTTGGAATTTAATTAGTAGTTATTGGACAATTTCGTGGCTCGTGGATCGAGCGGAAGTGTTTCGGGTGAATTATTCAGGAAGCATCATTTTAGGGGGGGGGGGGGCAAGGTTTGACTTTTTATTCATTGGGTATCTCTGAAAACTTCTTTGATGAAAGTCGTAGAGCGCGTCGATACGAGTTCGTGGACATGTGGAACGTGAAAAATCGGAGTTCGTATGAGAAAGTTATGAGCGATTGAAAATTTGGGAAATTTCTATAAATAGGAGAAATTCCGGGATTTTTCATTAAATTCCCAAATTTTCCATTTTTTCATTTCCTTCCCCAGAATTCTCTCAGTTCTTTCTCCTCACCCCGCGCGACCCGATGGTGACCTGACCCGGATCCATCTCTGTTTTCCGGCCACTAGCAGCGGCGGACCCGGCCTGGACCGACGCCCCTCAGCCTCCGCCGTCGACCACTGGTGTTGGTTTCACCGGTGGAACACCCTAGAAAGAAATTGAAGGCTGCCTTAGTTGTACGATCGGGATCCGACCGGTTTTCCAATTTCTGGCGACTTTCCGTCCGATTTCTTCACGGTTTTGGAATCTCCTCCACCTCTTGATCATCTCTATACCTGCCTTGAAGGACGATTTTGTGTGTCGAGTGAAAGATCAAGGTTTGAAGATCAGCGGTGCACAACAAATCTAGAGCTTGATCAGACGGCAGAGATTGATCGATCTTGCAAGCATGATCTAGGACGATCTAGACCGATCTAGGCTTAGCTCCAGGTATGAAAGTTGCCCTACTCTTTATGATGAACATTTCTGGATGGCTTGATTGTTGTGATTTTGAGTTTGGCCCGACGACTGTGCACCACCACCTGTGGCGGCGTTCCGGCCATGTAAGGGACAGATTCTGGTTTTATATATCATCTACTCGTCGATACGAGCATTTTGATATATAATACATAATTTTTGGTGATCGAATGAATATGTTATGATTTTTTACGGTTTCGAACCGTTCGATTATTCGATCCGTGAAGATTAGAGCATTCGATCGACTTGTGATTTTGGCATATCGATCATAGTAGCATTCCGGAGACTTTGGGTGGTCTCGGATGAGGTTTTGCCTCGATTGGCGTTACTTTCAGGGTGGTTGTTCGATTAGGGGATTCAAACTTTAATCACTTGGTGATTCGTGTACTGATTTAAGACCATTGATGATTAGGTGTTTCTCAAGGTTATTTGGACGAGTTATTGGTGCTAGTGTTAGTTCGGTTCTATATAGAAGATGCAACAGGATTCTGAGGCGAGTAATCTCACAATGTTCATTTACGAACGAAGTTACCTTTATCGTTTTGAGAGTTATTTAGTTAGCTGCAAACTATAGTTGGTATTAGTGGCAATCCTGAGTGAATGACCATGTATATATATATATATGTATATATATATATATATATATTTACGTGAAATATGTATATTCTTATGGGTTGATGGGTGATTTAAGAAATAGGGATTGATGGCTTTCATTCTATTGTTTTGAGGCTTGACTTTTCGAGAAGCCTTGTTTTAGGAATTGGGAATTTCTATTGTTTGAAAAGTGTCAAGATTTGGTGTGAGTTGCTTTAATGAGATTTGTACATACATGTACATTTGCAAGCATAATTAGCTATAATGAGCTACGCTCATGGTACCGCCAGAGGTACTGATTCCCGCCAAAGGAGTAGCCTACGGATACACAGCCAGGCGAGCTACCGCCTGAGCCTCGGATTGCCCCCAGATCACCGCCGATGCGCCGCCACGCGCCGTGCCAAGATAGCATCAAAAGCTCCTGACGCTGGGAACTGAAGCACATCAGTCCCACATCAAAAATAAGGAGAAGATCAGCCTTCTCCTCACCTATAAAAGGTTCTCTCCTCTCTCCTAATTAATTATGCATTTACTACTCATTTATTGTTATGCTGTCAATATGTATCGACTAACTTAGGCATCAGAGAAGTGAAGACCGCCCAACGCGGTCTCCTTCTGACGTCCTGTCTTGCATTTGACAGCTAGCGAAGATCACCAAATCCTCAGAGTAGAGGTCCGCCCACCGGACCCGCGTTAAACGAAGGTTCGGCTACCGCCGGACTTTGAGTATTAACATTGGCGCCGTCTGTGGGAATCCTTGAAAAAAGGTCATCCCACCACAATTACCATGACTAACGGTAGCGGGGGAAACATTGAAGAGCAGGCAAACCAATCTGCCCTTCCCCAACCCACCAACCCAGCGGTAGGCATTAACCGCGAACTATTCAACACCCCAGCCAACCTCGGCGGTGAGGCAAATCCAAGTAGCAGCCACCCACTGGGCCAAGATGTCACTACTCTATACTAGCTGGCACTGGCGGACTTTCTCAAGGCAAACAGAGAGCGTGAAGAGGAGCGCAGAGAAAAGGCCGAGGCCCAAAAACAAGTGGCTATGCTGATGTCACGTTTTGGTGAACTAAAGAGGACGCTGGATGCAAACGCCAACCCAGCGCAGAGCGAGCAATCACGAAGCACAGGGCGTAGCCGGCCCAACACTGGTACGTTGGTACCGGGACCAATCATACAGATGCAGGTACCGCTGAACCCACCTGAACTATCGGGGATGGGACCACCGCCTGTCCCCCAACTAATGTTGGAGCAGGAGACGGAATCAATGCCGCGCACCAACCACTCAGAAGCTAGGCCAAGGACTGAGGGTAATCCGCCTGCCCCAAGGCGCAGGCAGGTTCAGCGGAATATCCAGGCAGGTCCCGCCGGCAACGCAACAGCCCAAATACTGGAAAGGATGCAACAATTGGAGCAGAGGTTAATCCGGGCGGAGTCGGGCGCCCCAGCGCCAACTCCAAATCCGCTTTTCTCGTCCAGACCAGGACCATTCACCGCTATGATTCTGCAGGTAATCAGACCAGCGTACTCAAAAACCCCAAAGATGTCACATTACAGCAGCATGTCTGACCTCTTCGTCCATATGGACACCTTCAAGAAGGTCACCAACAACAAGGGATTTGACGACACCACCCTGTGCCACTTGTTCAGCGAAACGTTGGACGGTGAGGCAATGAACTGGTTCTTCGAGTGTCCGCGGGGATCCATTGACTCATTCCACGCGCTATCACACTTCTTCCTCTCTCGATTCATCTTATTATCTGCCGGACATCACAACACAAGTCAGCTGTTCAGCGTCAAGCAAGGGGCAGACGAATCACTGAAGGCATTCGTCATAAGATGGCGGGCGGCAGCATCTCAGTGTCGCGATATAGACAAAACAATGGCATCGGCGGCTTTCAAGCAGGGACTCCTCAAGGGGCCATTCCTCTATCACCTCAACTACAATAATCCAAATGCGGTTTATGATCACGTCATGAGTGAAGCGGTCATTCATGCCCAAACAGAATTTATCACATATGGAGAAACCCCACCACCACCAGCAACACCAACAAAGTCAGCACAACCCTCCTCCAGTCATCAGGAGATCGCTAGCAAGACCCCTGCGGCGCCGCCAACTGACAAGAAGAGGGAGTGGCAACAGGGCCACTACCAGAACAAGCGGCAGAAGGACCAACACTACAACAAGGGCAACCGCCCATCCCATGGGGATAACCTCAACAAGCAAACGGAGTCCTCTCAGCGGTATGCAGTGTTTACAGTCCTCACAGCCTCGTATGAGGAAATATACAATCAGTACAAGGATCAAATCCCACCGCCACCCCCAGGAAGATACCCAAAAATGGGAAAACCAAGAAACACCGGCAGGTGGTGTAAATACCACGAGGACAGCGGTCACAATACCAACAGCTGCAATGCTCTCAAAACGGCCATTGCGACCTTGTACCGTGACGGCAAGATGGAGCAATTCAAGGTGCGCCAACCCCACCTGTGATCGCCAACATTGAGCCATTGGGCCGCATCAACACCATCAACAGCGGTGCTCCAATCACCAACATGTCTCACAGGGCAAGGAAGCGCTATGCACGCGCTAATCACCCAAAAGAAGTCTGCAACATCCGCTACGAGAGATCCGCCAAACTCCCAAAGTCTGGTTGGGAGCCCATTACCTTCTCAGAGGAGGAGGAACGCGGAGTGCATCTACCCCATGATGACCCATTCTTGGTCGACGCCATTCTCGACAAATGGTCAGTGGGGAGAATCCTGGTGGATAGCGGGTCTGCTGTCAACGTCATATTCAGCGGTTGCTACAACCACCTCAAGCGGAACAGGAAATTACTCCAGGATCATGAGCCATTGCTCAGCTTCTCCAGTGACGTCACGCAACCGCTAGGCTATGACTACATGCGGTTGACTATTGGCACTAGTCCGTGTATGGCGGAGATACATACAGAGTTCATAGTCGTCGATTGTTTCAGCTCGTATAACGCCATCATTGGCAAATCGGCACTCAACAAGCTCAAATGCATCATCGCCGGGTACATGCTTCTCATGAAGTTCCCCACACCCAACGGCACGGGCTGTGTGAGGGGAAGTCAGCAATTGGCACGAGAATGTTATTCAACGACTATAGCACGGTCAACACGCCGCCATGAAATCCTGACGGTGGGAAACCAGCAACCGCCACCAAATATCTTCGAGGACCCTAGGGATGACGAGAAGAAGTATGTAAAGAAGGAGCCAGTCAACCCAGAAACGTCGTTGAAGGTTGTCAGCATCTCGGACGAGCACCCTGAGCGGACAATCCGCATAGGTGCCCAATTAGACCCAGAGGTAGCGGCGGAACTCACTCAATTCCTACTTGACAATGTTGCCATCTTTGTATGGTCATACGCAGACATGCCGGGTATCTCCCCTGAAATCATCATGCACAAGTTGATCATCAAACCATCCTTCTATCCTATCAAGCAGAAGCGGAGGGCCTTTGATGAAGAAAAGTACCGTGCAATAGGAGAGGAGGTTGCCAAGCTCCAGGGCATTGGGTTCATCCGCCAAGTCATCTATCCCCAGTGGATTTCCAACTTGGTTATGGTAAAAAAGCCCAGCGGAAAGTGGCGGATGTGTGTCGACTTCAAAAATCTTAACAAGGCATGCCCAAAGGATAGTTTCCCACTACCCCGAATTGATCAACTAGTTGATGCAACTGCCGGACATGAGCTCCTTAGCATGATGGACGCTTTATCCGGCTATAATAAGATCAAGATGCATCCCTTCCCCACTTTCACCACCGACAAGGGCCTATACTGCTACAATGTTATGCCTTTCGGTCTGAAGAATGCCGGCGCAACTTATCAACGACTGATGAATGCCATGTTCACGGAACATCTTGGAAAAATAATCGAGGTCTACGTGGACGACATGTTGGTCAAGAGCATAAAAGCCAGCGGACAAGTGGCAAACCTCAAAATCATAGTAACCATCCTCTTGGCCTATGGTATGCGCCTCAACCCAGAAAAATGTTTCTTTGGCGTCACTGCCAGCAAGTTTCTAGGTTATATCGTCAGCGAACGAGGCATCGAGGCTAACCCGGACAAGGTACAAGCAATCCTCGACATGAAGGACCCTGAGTGGAAGATACATGTCCAGAGCCTCCAGGGCAAGTTAACCGCCCTTTCTCGATTCATCTCCAGACTCACTGACAAATGTGCCCCATTCTTCAAGGTCCTCAAAACGACTCACAAGAAAGGCATCAACTGGAACCCAGAGTCTCAGGTGCGTTCCAGGGCTTGAAAGAATACCTGGCTACAGTCCCACTCCTTTCCATTCCTGTGCAAGGAGAAACACTATACATATACCTAGCGGTATCAGTGTCAGCAGTAAGCTGCGCCATTGTCCGACGTGAAGGCCAGGAGGAACTCCCAGTGTGTCCGGATTAACGACTGTCTGCTAAGCCGCCAGCCCTGAGGCATACATATTCTCCAAGTAGTTGTCGATTTCAGCACGATCCATGGCTTTGGCGAAAGCGTCACGACTCGCTTTGTTACCCGGTGGAGTCTCTAAAAAAAAAAAATGACTTAGCCTGGGGCAAACTTAGTTAACTAAGGCACACTATGGCGAGGACTGCTTACCAACGGCACGAGTCAATTGTTGATCGACCAACAATTCCCAACCAGTGAGAAGGCGAAGGTCCAGAAGATTGCGATTCCACCAACAGCCTCTGATACGTGCCACGCGACACTCTTCTTCACGAGTCAGGTTATAGTGCAGGCCCGCTACAAAAAAAAGTGAAGTAACCGTTAGTACAAACTACAAGGACTATCAAAATAAAAAATCGCCAACTTTGGTCAGCGGAGACTGGCACAACCTCGGATAGGCTGAAACTCCGACTTAATCCTAAACGTCGGCTCCCCCTCATTGGATCCCGCTTGGTATTCCCACCCCGCCGTGGCAATACAGAAGGTACCTCGCCAATAGGACATGGAATCCTTCATGTTCTCAACAAGCTTGGGCGCCCCTTGGAGGCAACTCAAGTTCACCTGCCCTCGGGAACCTTTACGCTTCATGTACACTAGCTCGTAGAACTGTAGCACCTCCGCCAGAGTTAGCCCCTCACAACCGGACAAGCGCCATAATGAGTTCAGCGCCATCATCAACCGCCACATGTTGGGACAAATCTGCCCAAAGGTGAGGCCAAACTCACACACCAGGATTTGGAGATTTGGCAGTAGCGGCAACGACACTCCTTGGCGAAAGATCGCCTCATGCACGACGGCATAACCCGCTGGCAGGATCAAAGCCTTTTCGTCCGATATCGGCGGGCTCAACTTCACTATACCTGGCAACCGAAACATCTGTTTCAACCGGTTGACGGCAGCAACGGTCATCGGCCCTCCCGCTTCGTCAACAGGTGTGCCGTCACGGAGGACCCAAGCTGACTCAGTATCCTCCCCATCCAACTCTCCCCCGTCAGTGGAGCCGCTAGCTGCACTATTACTCGCCAACCGCTCTTCACGCCTATTTTGGTCAGCGGCGGCTTCCCCCCCCCGCCCCAGAACTCTCTGGACGCGAAGCACTACCCATAGCTACTTCCCAGGGTATGGTTTGTAGCAGCTCGATCTCTAGCGGTTCTGGCAGTGAGGTTCCTGCACGGGCAGACGGACGCAACGAGTCAATAAAAATTCTATCCGCCGCTCTGAACGACACGTCAGACCCGGAGTCCTCACTGCTCGAAATCTCTACGATGTTAGCCATCCCAAACCCTAAAACCCAAATCAGTCAGTTCACACAAGATCTAACCTATCCCTATTTCAGTTATACCCAAGAACATCAAGAACAATTACCCAGAATCCAAAACAAGAACAAAACGCACACTCAACCCAGATTCGACCATCTAGAAAATCCCTAAACACCAACTCTCTGCCAAAAAAAACCATAAACATACCCCCAAACTTCACTTTACACACTCAGAACACACCGGGGGAGAATAGACCATACCCCAAAACAAAAACAACAAAACCCAGAAATTGGCAGTAAACAACACAGATCTAATGAAACAGGAGTGGGATTCGAGATACCAACCTCAAAACAAACTCTGGTCTGATCGAGAGCGCTTGTCTTCACCGGTGAAGATTTCGTCCCCCCAAGTTCGATAACTCCACAGAATCGTGGTAGTCCTCTTCACAAATCGCAGGTGAACAGAGCTTGAAGACGATGACTCAGGTTTGAAATTTTCGCAAAAGTGTCAAATCTCGCTAAGTTCCCCCCCTTTTATGTCAACGTCAAAGAATTCTTGGCCGTCCGCTAAAAAATGACATTACGCACCAGCCGTACACGTGTCGCCTTCCAAGTGGCGAAGTCTCCGCTAAGCGAAACTCCGCTAGCGGAACTTCTCCCTTATCGTCCTTCAAGTGATGAAGTCTCCGCTAAAGCGAAACTCCGCTATAAGAACTTCTCCCTTGTCGCCTTCCAAGTGGTGAAGTCTCCGCTAGCGGAACTTCTCCCTTGTCACCTTCAAGTGACGAAGTCTCCGCTAAGAGAAACTCTGCTAGCGGAACTTCTCCCTTATCACCCTGCAAGCGGGACATCTGCCGCTAACAAGACACCGCTAGCGGAATTCCCTTTTCCATCTTGCAAAATTCGTACTTTGCTGAGCATAACACCGCTCAATAAAATACCGCCAGGCACGTCTCTGCGACGCTGCTTCCTGCTACAACCAGCGGGGGAATTTCCACCAGCGGCGGATCCCGAGGCTACGCCTCACTTTGACAACGACCGCCAAGCGGCGTTACGGTCAGACCGTCCCTATGGGACAAGGGGACTTGTCAACAGTCTACGACGGCCCTGATCAGGCACGTTGACCCCCATCACTTGGGTACTAAAGATTGGGCTCGCTACCCAACACTCTCTGCTCCGTGCAGCTCCCCCTCAACAAACAATTTACCGACCATCCAGAGGTCCATCTTAGCCGGGGAGTGGGGGACTCCCTGGGGGGCCTAGTAGGGGCCCACCCGAAAGGGTATAAAGCTTTTGCTCAGTAAATCCATGGTTGACAACGCACTGACGCTAATTTTGCTGTTGCAAGTCTAGCGGAAGGTAACGCTTCAAACCGCTGAGCAACTCCCCAACCAAGATTGCCCTCCTTGATTGGGACTTGGGGGACTTGTACATACATGTGCATTTGCAAGCATAATTAGCTATAATGAGCTACGCTCATGGTACCGCCAGAGGTACTGATTCCCGCCAAAGGAGTAGCCTACGGATACACAGCCAGGAGAGCTACCGCCTGAGCCTCGGATTGCCCCCAGATCACTGCCGACGCACCGTGCCAAGATAGCATCAGAAGCTCCTAACGCTGGGAACTGAAGCACATCAGTCCCACATCGAAAACAAGGAGAAGATCAGCCTTCTCCTCACCTATAAAAGGTTCTCTCCTTTCTCCTCATTAATTACACATTTACTACTCATTTATTGTTATGTTGTCTATATGTATCGACTGACTTAGGCATCGGAGAAGTGAAGACCGCCCAACGCGGTCTCCCTCTGACGCCCTGTCTTGCATTTGACAACTAGCGAAGATCACCAAATCCTCAGAGTAGCGGTCTGCCCACCGGACCCGCGTTAAACAAAGGTTCGGCTACAACCAGACTTTGAGTATTAACAAGATTTGAACAAGTGGTGATTTCTCCTTTTGATTTGATTTAACATTTTGGGTCCAGTGTGACTTGCTTAATGTTTTGAATCTGACGACCGGGGAGGTCGGATGATTCGGAGGTCATGGGTTGAGATCTCCTTTTGATTTGGTTTAACATTTTGGGTCCAGAACGACTTGCTTAATGTTTTCATCTAACGACCGAGGAGGTCTGATGATCGGAGGTCACGGGGTGACATCTCCTTTTGAGAGTCGAGTAACTTTTGGTCCTGAGTGACCTCTTGAAATGTTTTGATCTGACGACCGGGGAGGTCTGAGGATTCAGGGTTGCTGGGAGTGACCTCAGGCATATCAGGACTTCACGCCTTTAGCCGGGTGAGTGGATACGATCAGTAAGAGCTCTAGTATGTTGCCATTGTACATCATGGGGGGTAGGGGGAGCTATTTGATGCTCATGAGTACGTGTTTTAAAAGGGAGTGTCGGGGATTCTTTCTTTTAAATGTCCAGGGAGGACTTGTGTATCATATTTAATTGTCAGAGTTTCAATTATTATGATATTGTCACGGGGTGACTTTTGTTGATTTGAGAGCGTGTTTTAAAATGGAGTTTCGGGTATTCTTTCTCTTAAACGTCCAGGGTGGACTTGTGTATCATATTTAAGTTGTCAGAGTTTCAATTTATATGATTTTTTCACGGTGTGACTTTTGTTGTGTTCTTGGGGAAAAAGCATATTTGAATTGTCAGAGTTTCAATTAATATGGTTTTTGTCACGGGGTGATTTGTGTTGTTTTCTTTTGGGAAAAGAATGTGTTGTTTTGGGGAAAACAGGGTGTGTGATCCTTATTCACGAGTTGATAGGTTTTCCTCAGTTGGGTGAGTTTTGCGTGTGTGTTTTGAGTTACTCATACAAGCTTTCATAAGCTTACCGGTTTTGTTGTGTGGCAACCCGGTGCACTATTCAATGGTGTAGGGGTTATTCCTGCATGTCAGGATAATCGTGGCTGAAGCTGAGATCGCATGCTTACAGCTATACGGTAAGAAGCCAATTTTGTGACTTTACCGTTGAAAAGACTTCCGCTTGTAGTAGCTCTGAGGAGCATTTACTTATTATTTTGTTGTGGTAATTTAATTCGTATGCTTGTGTAATATTTGACTCTGCGGAGCGAGTCTGTATTGACATAGTGGGTTCAGGGCATCAGTGTGTACTTGGTTTAAAAGGAAAATGTTTTCCAGGTATTTTTATTGATGGCTGAACCATCACGCATGTATAATTATGGGATTATATATCGATTTTATGTATGTTTAAAAATCGGGCCGTGACAGTTTGGTGTCAGAGCGTAAGGTACATATTTGGTGATAATCAGTACTACTCGAGTGATGGCGCGTCTACAGCTGATCCCCATCTGATGTTCTTCAGTATTGATATAATCATTGGGTATGTCAGAGCATCGGTCTGCTCTATTAGTGAAGTTGTGAACTTAAGTGTAGATTCTTTGAGTTGCAGTCTTCTGAGGAATAGGAACCTCTGGATTGAACTCTGGTGTGGTGATAAGCATTGTTTTCAGGGAAAACTGTATCCTTCCGTACTAGCATAGTTGTTTGATTGTTGAAGTCATGTTGTTTGACTTATACTTGTGTTTGAAGATTTTGCAAGAATTAACCAAGTGTGTTATGCTCCTTAGGTGATGGATTCACAAGGAGGCAGAGCCTGAGGTAGGGGCAGGATTCCTCCTGTTGAGGAGGAGGTGGAGGCATCACACGTTGTCAGCCTACTACACCTGTTGTGGATGTTATGGACGCCACTCTTCTGTTAAGGTTGGCAAAGGAGATTTCGAGGCTGGGAGGAGTCCCATTCCAGGGAGGTACGGATCACATGTTGGCAGATCAATGGATTGAGAACATAAAGACCTACTTCGAGATGGTCGTCTGCGATGACATTGAGAAGAGAAAGATTGCCACGTTTATGTTCCAAGGCGATGCACGGGTATGGTGGAGCTGCACACAGAGAGTTATCGATGTGTCCACCATGACCTGGGATGGTTTTGTGGAACTGTTCAAGAAGAAGTACTTTCCGCCTTTAGTGAGGGAGCAGTTGGAAAGGGAATTCATCTCGTTAGTCCAAGGGACTAAGAGTGTGAGGGATTATGAGGCTGAGTTCTCAAGGCTGTATTGGTTTGTGAGACAAATGGATGCTGAGAGTTTGGCTATGAAGTTTCAATGGGGGCTGAATGCTTCAATCAGGCGCGATGTCGCTGTTCTGGAACTGAAGACAGTGGAGCTCATTTTGGCTAAGGCTTTGGCCATTAAGCAGGAGAATAAGACTTTCCAGGAATATGAGTCGGCTAAGAGGGACTCCCAAAGGAAGGGAAAGGCAATTGCTGAGAGCAGTGAAGGGACAGATAATCAGGGTGGGTCCTGGAAGAGGCGCAGGACTCATCAACAGGCGCTAGCAAGGGAAGCAGCTGCACCTATTAGGGCTGCACCTGTGGGGCAGGTGGCACCTGTGAGGTGTTTCAATTGCGGTGAGATGGGCCATGACACTATGCCAAAAAAGCTATCAGACGACACACATCAAATGATAGAAGGCTGATTTTCTGTCGTCTGATTTTTTCAGACAACAGATAAATTAAATGTGTTGTCTGAATACATAGAGAAACCATACTTGTTTCATTTGGAAGATATGGTCAGATTCAAACAACAGTTAAATGTCATTTGAAAAGATTGAGATTTTCTATATTGAACCCTAGCAGAAATTTCAGAATTCCCTCCAACAAGTTTTAGGCTTTTCCCTCTCAAATGCCCAAACCCTATAGCTAAATAGTCAACGGGATGATATTCAAACAACACAGTTAAGAAATTGTGTTGTCTGAATAAGGTAAGTTAAATCTTTTTTTTTTTTGGCTTAGTTGCGAAAGACTTCGCGTTTTTTCCACACTCACTCATTGTCTTTCTCTTTCTCGTTCCCATCTCATCTCGTTCGCTCTCCCATTCTCTTTCTCTCCTTTACCAACAAAATCCCCTTTCTCTTTGTCTCCATCTCTCCCATAATTTTCTTTCTCAAAACCCCGCAACCTCCCCAAATTCTCTCCGAATCCCTACCCTTCATCCAAAATTCAGGGCCAAGACCAGTGTAGTCAAGTACCACGGTGACGCCATGAAAGAGAACACCGTCCAGGCCATGGACGGCCTCACCTCTACATCGCCTCCGCCTCTTCCTCTTCCTGCTTAACTCTCCATTTAGATCCAGTTCCTGGAAGGCTTCTCTCTTAAAGACAATTTTTTTTTAATTTGGGCTTTTAGGGTTCTTCTGGTTTTGGGGTTTTTCTGGTTTGATTTTGCTCATGATTTTTATTTTTGCGGAATTGGTTAAAGAGGCAGTGCTGGATTGGTTCCTCTTCGACCCGCTTTCAGAACATGACAAGGCCTCCTTCTTTAACAATGACCTCCTAATTTTGGATGCCTTCGTGATTCCTAAGGTAATATGAAAGCAATTTGCAATACTAATTTGATTCTTTTTTCTCAATTTAATTATAATTAGAAAATGGGATCTTCAATTTTTTTTTTAGATTGGTACATTATAACAAAAGTCTGCTTTAAGTATGTTCTGGGTAAAACTAGAAATAAACATTGAAAATGATAAGCTTGGTGTGTGTTTATGCTATTTGATTCGGAGATAGCTGTAGGTCTAGACATTTGTATAATAGAAGAATAGAAATGCCATTAGTTTGTTTGTTTGTTGGTTTTTCTTGTTGATTAAAGCAACTGCTACATTTGCTGATGAACCTAGCTACAATGACATTGATTGAAACAAATCATCATATTATGTACTGAGCATTAGAGAATTGCATGTTCAAACATCATGTAACATATGCATATATTTTTCAAAGTTTGTGGGCCTATGAGCAATTGGGTTATTTGAATTTGAGTTGATATATGTGTTTTGTTGGCGGCAAGTTTATAGGAGTGGGGGCTTGGCTCCTTGGCATTACTTTCATAGGTTGTACCACCACAAGTTTTAAACTGATTAGGCTTTGAGGCATTTGTTAAAGTTTTTAAATGAATTATATCATGTAAGTTGGATTGTATAAACTTAATTTTTTTTTTCCGAAGTTTCAATGCTAGATTCTATATCCTACATTTCCCTTAACTCTTTGCGATCTTTAGTACAGTCTACTCATAATGGTACTAACTCTAGTGGAACAGCTCTAGTAGCGGTCATAGCAATTGATCGCCATTGGGACATGGTGTATGTTAACAATATTGAATATTGTTTCAATAATATCTGCAAGGGTTTTCACCCTGCTTGTTTTACCAAAAAAGTTAACATGTTTTATCATGCCTGCACAGGATCGTCCCCTTGACCCAATAGGTGACCATGAGAGCTTATAGATTGTGTTCTCTTGAGCATTAGTAAGAGACTAAGAGCTGCATGTACTGCATTTGAGTGGCATGGGATAAGAATCTTTGTTTGTTTGTAATGGTTTATGCTTTGGTTGACATATAATGGATCGTAAATGGCTTGACATATTTGTGCAGGATGACTTTAGGATAAAAGAAAGACTTGGAAAGAAAAGTGACAAGTTCATTGTTGATGATGTAGATGACGTGGAGCAATTAAATGCAATAGCCATAAGGCGTGATTCGTTTGGTCCAAGAAGTAGAATTATTATAACTACAAGATATCAATTGCTAGAGCAACTTAAAGTGACCATACATCTGACTTGAGAAATGAATAAAGAAGAAGCTCTTGAGCTTTTTAGTTGGCATGCATTTCAAAATAATTGTCCTGATGCAGAATTTTTGGAACTCTCAAGAAGTGTGGTTACCTACTGTGGAGGTTTGCCACTGGCCCTTGAAGTTTTAGGGTCTTTTCTCTTTGGAAGGAAGGACATAAGAGATTGGAAAAGCACATGGAAGAAATTGCAAAAAATTCCTCATGGAAAAATTCAAAATGAGCTTTGATGCAATTGATGAGAACCAGAAGAACTTATTCCTCGATGTATCTTGTTTCTTCATTGGAATGGACAAGAACTATGTCAATAAATATACTTGAGGGATGTGGTCTTTCTGCAAAAATAGATATCAGTGTCCTCATTCAGCGTTGCCTTGAAGTTGTTAGTGAAAAAAACAAACTCACAATGCACAATTTGCTTCGCAACATGGGCAGAGGAGTTGTTCGTGAAGAATACCCCGAAGACCTTGAAAAATGTAGTAGAGTGTGGCATCAAGAAGATGTACTAGATATATTGACAGAAGAATCTGTAAGTACTTCCCACTCAAGACAAGCATATGCATCCCATATCTAATACTAAAGATAAGTTGCAAATTTCATTTATGCAAAAGCATATAGCGCTCCATCACATTTTAATGCTCCATATCATTATTATTGTACAAAATCCAGTCCGTATTCATGACTTTCCGACATGAGCATAAATCAGTTTTCACATGCAAACAAGATTTTCTTACTTACTGTTTTCTGTTAACAAGGAACTAAAAAGATTAAAGTGCTTGCTCTAAATTTGCAAAGATCTCAGAAACAGAGTTTCAGAACAAAAGCATTTACAAAGATGAAGAAACTAAAATTGCTCCAACTCAACTATGTAGAGCTGATTGGAGACTATGACCATCTTTCCAAACATTTGAGATGGCTGGCATGGATTCTCTCTAAAGTTCATAGGTGTACCTACATGTGCCAGAACGAGCATAATTAGCTATAATGGGCCACGCTCATTGTACCGCCAGAGGTACCGACTCCCACCAAAGGGATGACCTGCGAAGGCACGGCCAGGCAGGCTACCGGTAGAGCCCCGGGCCGCCCCCGGATCATCGCTGACACACCGCCATTTTGCTCAGAAAGTCCATGGTTGACAACGCACTGACGCTAATTATGCTGTTGCAAAGTCTAGCGGAAGTAACGCTTCACACCGCTGATCAACTCCCCAACCAAGATTGCCCTCCTTGACTGGGGACTTGGGGGACTTGTACCTACATGTGCCAGAACGAGCATAATTAGCTATAATGGGCCACGCTCATTGTACCGCCAGAGGTACCGACTCCCACCAAAGGGATGACCTGCGAAGGCACGGCCAGGCAGGCTACCGGTAGAGCCCCGGGCCGCCCCCGGATCATCGCTGACACACCGCCATGCGCCGCGTCAAGATAGCATCAGAAGCTCCAAACGCTGGGAATTGAAGCACATCAATCCCACATCGGAAACAAGGGGAAGGTCAACCTCTTCCTCAACTATAGAAGGTTCTCTCCTCTCTCCTCATTAATTACACAATTACTACTCATTTATTGTTATACTGTCCATATACAGTGACTGACTTAGGCATCGGAGCAGTGAAGACCGCCCAACGTGGTCTCCCTCTGACGCCCTGTCTATCGTGTTACAGTAAACAGGAATCATCCAATCTTCGGAGTAGCGGTCCGCCCACCGGACCCGAGTTAAACTAGGGATCGGCTACCGCCGAACCTGAGCATTAAAATAGGAAATGATTTTCTTAATCAAGGAAACATGGTTTCTATGGACCTGCAGTAAAACAATCTTTGTACAAGTTTGGGAGCATCCCAGGGCAGATTAAGTTGAACCAAACTTTTGAACTGTTTCCATCTTATCTTTTTGGATTTTGATTTTGATTTTCTATTGGTCTTGTTTAACAAGTGCTCAAGAAGTTGAAGATTCTTGATCTCAATCATTCACATTACCCGACACAATCACCAGACTTTTTAAAACTCCCAAATCTTGAGTATTTGATCATGAGTAAGAGTTTGTCAGAGATGCACCAGTCTATTGGAGGTGTTAAAGGACTTGCTTTGGTAAACCTTAAAGATTGCAAAATGCTCAAGGACCTTCCAAAGAATTTCTATGAGTTAAGAGGTATTAAAACTCTTGTTCTTTTTGGCTGTTCAAGATTTGAAAATTTTGTCGAGGACATAAGGGAGATGACATCACTGAAAGCTCTTGTTGTAAGTGGCACAGCCATTAGTTGAGTAGCACCCTATATGGGAAGATTGAAAAACCAGAACCACTCATTCGAAAGCAGTAATGTTGATAACCTTCTGTTTGTACCCACATTTGCATGTCCACTTAGACATAGCTAATGTGCATGTAGTTATTGATTAACTATGAATAAGCCGTTCAAACAAACAAATGGGCCGATGACCAAATATATTGGCCGATGAATAATTGGACAGTTCATTTGGTCCAAGACAAGTCAGACAAAAAACTAGGCCGATAGAAGGTTTTGAAAGTTAGGCCGTTGGTTATCGGCTGGCCAGTAGTCATCAATTCAAAAGAAGGCTTATTGTCTAAAAGCCCATCGGCCAGTTGCTCAAATCACTTAAGTCACTTTCCAACTTGGACTCAGCAACTTGGAAATATATTAATCAATAGTCAGAGAGGCCGATAAGCGATAAAGATGAAATTTGATCAAGTTAGTATTTCAATATTCGATTTGAAGTTCACGTCAGCTGATAAGGAGAGTTCAACCTAAGTTAGTTTGCTTCAAGATTAGTTCCAGCTATTGATAACAACCATCAAAGCCGATCAAGACGGAGTCCAGCATCAAGTCAGCCGATGATAAGCATTGGAACCAAATCAAGATAGAGTCATCAAGCCAAGAGGAGGCCGAATTCCACTTAACTTCAAAGAGTCAAGAGATCAGTTCAAGTTGCAAGACAGCCAATATAAATAGAAGTATCGACAGAAGACATGACACACACAACTCCAGCCAAAACTCCAACATGGGTTTCCTTTCATTTTTCTTAGCTCCAGATTAGTTTCGTTGTCTTTTCAATTCTTATTTGTTAGCTCTGCTAGTTCAAGTCATTTCCCTTCGTTTTTCTTGTAACCTAGTATCAATATTTCAATTGTTTCCTTTGTTACTTTTTGGTAATAGTTGATAGTTTTATTCTTCAAGCCATTTACTTTTTCACTTTTTACTTTATAACTATTTACTTTCTTGCGATTTACTTTATTGCTCTTTACCTTTCTGCACTTAGTCTAGAGTTTACTTCCTTGCTCTTTTACTATCGTGTTTATGCTCTTGCACTAGGAGTAGTTTTAACTTAATTGTTCAGTTACCAATTGTTAACGTTAGTGATCCGTGGGATCTCTAGTTAGCTATAAATAAAGAGAGAGAGAGAGAGAGAGAGAGATTGACGCAAGATGTATAGTGGTTCGCCTCCGCATGAGCGGGAGACTACGTCCACTTGAAAGCTATACTAGTGTGTCGAGCCTTGCGGCCTAACAAGATTACAAGAGATGTAATTAATGTGTTGGGTTGTGGGAGGAGGCATTCCTTTTATAGATGAAGGAATGCTTCTCATTTACTTGTTCTTCGATGTGGGACAAGCAAAGTTACTATTCTAGTCTATTTAACATGTAGAAAGCTATGTTATGGGGGCATCTTGGCAAGGGCGGAAAGGTGGCTTCCCGGTGGTGGATATGCGACTTCCGGATACCGCCGCGTAGCCTGAATATAGGGCTACACGATGCATGTCTCGGTTGGGCCTTGCCATGACTTGTGGATGTCCCAAAGTAGGTGTTACTTATGCTTGGTGAGATAGCAAA
>BDJD01002283.1:91601-102358 GCA_002564525.1 Rosa multiflora | reverse complement strand
ACACACTTAAGAGGCATGTCTAATGCTCCTAATGACCTATAGCTCAGGTTACTTTCTAATACTATATGGGCAGGTGTTGTAGTTCGATGACATAATGCATTGAAACATGATATTTGGACAGCTACAAACAACAAATAACCTTTGAACCAAATACGATTCTAATACTCAAGGTGTAGCCATGACCTAGCAGAATCCCTAGACATTAGAATGGATGACAAATCAAAAATTCAAAATTAAGGCAGCAAGATACCAACAACAGCAGTGACAAGTTCATAATCTTCAAGGATTCGTAATAACAACCAAAAATATATAGAGTTTTATGGAAAAGATGATACTCACCAAAGACTAATAAAAAAGGTGAGTTTCTCTTGAGGATTTCAACAGGAAAGAGATCTGAGGGAGCTGATTGGATCGAGTCCAGCCGCAGGCCAAGAAGTTCGCTCAATCTCGAATATGCAAAGTGCAATAGAAACTTCTCAATATGTGGAATAGTTGTTTTGAACGTATGGAGCCTAAAAATTGAAGAAAGAAAGGGGAACTTGATGGTTCCAGAATCTTACAAAGTGTTTGTATCAGTCTCAAGTAAGATGTGAGGGATTCGAGTGGAGCAAGAGAGGGAATTCAAGCTGAAATCCGGAACAGGCTCTTTTCTGAACAGCTTCTTCTTTGAGGAGTGTACAGGACTCAAATCGACTCTAATGGGGATGAAATTTTGAGGCTAGATATAGGAGACATAGACGAACAACTTTTGTGAAGAAAGTTTTTTGATCGGAGATCTCTAACTAGGCGTTTAGGGGCTCTCAAACAGACTGATGTGCCCAGCAAAGAGAGAAAGGGCGAGAAGAGGAGAGTGAATGACGTTTTCTGGGCTGGGTTCTCCCTTTTGAAGGTCTGAGATGATGTTCTTGGAGGAGTTACCATATGCATGCTGGCAACGTGGAAGGGAGGAGCTGAACGAGGTTCCTTTCTCTCAGCCCAATTCTGACGCGAACAAGGAAAGAGGAGAAGCTCTTTGCGTGTGAAAGAGAAAAGGCTCAGCTTGGGCAGATAAATTTGGGTAAAAACAAGAAGTTGTAAAAACCAAAGTGATAGGGAAAAATAAAAGTAAAATAAGTAAATACAAGAAAACTCAAATTAAAGTGTTGACAATGCCAAATAAGGATCGGGCCTCACAAAACTTATTTTTAGATAGAAAAATGGCAAGGTAAGTTTTGTCGGAGTTTTGCTCGAGTTTGAAAAACATAAGAAGTAAATAATTGTGCTTTTGAAAGTCGGTGAGATACTTGACGAGTAAGCTTCAGGTAAGGCGAGCAGAAATTTCGCCAATTATTAAGAAAGCTAAAACAAGAAAATCGTAAACGCACACACAAGTATATTTCAAAATTATGCAAAGATGTCATTATGAGCTACAAGAACCTTATTAGATCAAGAGAGATGTTCGGGTCAAAGGTCAACTAACTTATTGGGATAGGTTCACTAGCATATCCGTCTGTTGGGTGTCCAAAGTAAATTTTGGACTCTAACCTTATGCTATTCTTGGACCCAAGGCCCAAGCCCAAACTATTTCCAAAAGTCTTTGACCAAACAAAGGTCACGAAAAATTATTCCGTCAAAAAGTGATGTTCGGAATTTCACGGGGTCTACATAGCGCACCTTTCATAATGGATGTTGCAAACTCCTTTGGGGTAGTTGGCGCGTGCATAATGCTTTCTTTCCCTATGAGACATATTGGTGATAGGAGCACTGCCGTCGATGGTGTTGATAGGGCGCATGGGCTCGATATTGGTGGTGGCTGCCGCACCTTGAACTGTTCCAACTTGCCATCACATTATAAAGTCTCGATAGCCTTTTTAAGAGCATTGCAGTTGTTGGTGTTGTGACCGCTGTCTTCGTGGTACTTGCACCACTTGCTGCTGTTCCTTGGTTTGCCCACCCTTGGGTATTTTCTTAGAGGTGGTGGTGGGATTTGGTCTTTGCACTGATCTTATATTTCTTCATATATGAGTTTGTGAGGACTATGTGTACTTATATGGCAGGAGAAAGGCTGACTGGACTTCTCTGGCGTTGGAGGAGGTGGTGGGGTTTCTCCCTTATGTAATGAATTATGCCTGTGCGTGGAGGATGGCCTCACTCATGACGTGGTCATACGTGGCGTTTGGTTGGTTGTAGTTGAGATGATAGAGAAATTGTCCCTTTAGAAGTCCTTGTTTAAAGGCTGCCAATGCCATTGTTTTGTCAAGGTCGCTGCACCGAGATGCCACTGCTCTCCACCTAGTGACGAATACCTTCAATGTTTCCTCTGTTCCCTACTTGATGTTGAACAATTGGCTTGTGTTGTGATGTCCGACGGCCAGCATGATGAACCGTGACAGGAAAGCATTCGATAGTGCATGGAATGAGTCGATGGAGCCCCGCGGGCATTCGAAGAACCAGCTCATCGCCTCACTGTCCAATGTCTCACTGAATAAGTGGTAGAGGGTGGCGTCATCGAATCCCTTATTGTTGGTGACTTTCTTGAGGGTGTCCATATGGTCGAAAGGGTCAGTCAGTCCGCTGTACTGTGGCATTTTTGGTTTTTTTGCATGTGCTGGCCTGATGGCTTGCAGGATCTTTAGCGGCGAATGGTCCAGGCCTTGAAGCAAAGAGCGGATTTGGGATTTGCGCTGGGGCTCTTGTCTCTGCCAGGATCAATCTTTGCTCCAGTTGCTGCATCCTTTCTAAGATTAGGGCAGTTGCGTCGCCAACGGGTCCAGTCTGGAGATTTTACTGAACCAACTCCCGCCTGGGGGCAAGTGGGTTGCCCTTCGTTCTAGCTCTGGTTGTGGAGCGGTTAGTGCGTGGTTGTGACTCCACTTCTTGTTCCATCATCAATCATGGTGGGGGTGGGGGACCCATTCCCAACAGTTCGGATGGGTTCAGCGGGACCTGCATATGTATTACTGGTGCTGGTACCAATCTTCCGTCATTGGGTCGGCTATGTCTGGTACTCTATGATTGTTTGCTCTGCGCTGGGTTAGCATTTGCTTCCAGCGCCTTCTTCAGCTCGTCGAATTTTGACATTAGCGTGGCCACCTGTTTCTGAGCCTCGGCCTTTTCCTTGGGCTCTTGTTCGTGCTCCCTGTTTGCCTTGTAGAGATCTGCCAATGCTAGCTCATACATAGCAGCGAGGTCCTAGCCTAGAGGACGGTGACTGCTGCCTGGGTAAGCCTCCGTTGTAGTTACGGTTCGTGGAATCTAGGGTTCCACGCTAGAGTTGACTGGAGTGTGGAATAGTGTGTGGTTAACTTTACCGCTGGGTTGGTGGGTTGGGGATTGGCGGACTGGTTTGTTGTGTTTTTGCCTCATTGATACAATCTGAAAAATTAGGATGCAAAATTCAAATCCAAGTCTAGAAAAGAAAGAGGTTTGCGCGTAGCTTTTCTATAAGTTTTAGGAAAGTTAGTCTTTCAAGTTCTATTAGGATTTGTATTATAGGCTTAGAAAGGCTTAGTTTATTAGGATTAGGAATCCTAATCACATGTTGTATTAGCAGCCTCTATGGCCTATAAATAGGAACTGTAGTGGGTTTTATAGAATTAAGATAGAGAGTGCAGAAAACTGAGAGTCAAGGTGATAGAGACATAAGAACTAGTCTGAGAGGTTTGAGGGATCTGCAATAAGTACTTGTAAATACCTAAATTCTTCATAGTGTCAGTGAATCTCTTAAGAGAGATCACGAAGTGGACGTAGGCTAAAGTTTTGGCTGAACCACTATAAAACTGCTTTGTTTTGTTTATGTTTTCAGTTCATCTATTATTCTGATTTTGCTTAAGTAGTAAAACACAAAGATCCTAAAGGGGGCTTACACAATAAGTGGTATCAGAGCTTAGGCTCAAGGTGTTTTGCGATGGTGAATAGCAAAATCATTGTCGAAGCAGGAGATGTGAAACCGTCCATTAAGCCCTTTAATGGCAAGGACAACTTCACGATTTGGCAGAGGAACGTTCTGGTTTAA
The DNA here is from genome assembly GCA_002564525.1 of Rosa multiflora. Classification (NCBI taxonomy): domain Eukaryota; kingdom Viridiplantae; phylum Streptophyta; class Magnoliopsida; order Rosales; family Rosaceae; genus Rosa; species Rosa multiflora. Next base: position 98,364 of record BDJD01002283.1, on the reverse strand, counting down.
CAAGAGGTTGATGAGGCAATTGGAGATAAGCTTGTAACAATGACTGAAGCAGATTATACGAAGAAGAATAAGAAAGCAAAGAGCTCCATTGAGATGCATCTTGCTGATAATGTCCTGCTTCATATTGGTGAGAATATGACTGCAAAGGAAGCATAGGAGAAGCTTGAAAGCGTCTACAGGGGTAAAACTATCAGCAGCAAGCTACTCTTGAAGGAACAGCTCTTGGGCCTCAAGATGGAGGAATGGGATGATCTTAATGATCGAATTGCATATCAAACTTGGAGAAGGTTGGAGCAAAGATGGATGATGAAGACACCGCTGTCATGTTACTACATTCACTTCCACCTTCATTCAAGCACTTCAAAACCACCATGATAATCAAAGATACTATCACACTTTCTAAAGTGTGTGAGAACTTGGAATCATATATTAAAATGGACAAAGAAGAAGAAAGTTCTCAAGCACGGGGACTTCATGTCAAAGGCAAGGACAGAGGAAGGTCCAAGAATAGAGGTGGTGGATTTGAAGAAAGAGGCAGGTCTAAATCCAAGGGGAAAGACAAAGAAAAGAAGAATGGTTGCTTCGAATGTGATTCACTCGACCACTGGAAAAGGAATTGCAAATAATGGAAGGAGAAAAAGGTGCAAATGTTAGGAGAAAGCTCCAAGTCAGCCAATGTCGTTGCTAGAAATTATAGTGACAATGGAGAACTTCTCGCAGTAACAACCAGCTCCGGTGCACTTAAATATTAGACCTTGGATACAGCCTACACATTTCATATGTGTGCACATAGAGATTGGTGAGAGGAACACCGGGGAAGTGTTGATGAGAGATGATTCACCTTGTAGGATTATGGGAATTGGAATAGTAAAGATCAAGATGCATGATGAAATTGTCCGAACGCTGGGAAACGTTCGACATGTCCCAAAATTGAGCAGAAATCTGATTTCATTGAGCACTTTGGATAGGGCTGAATTTTGGTATAAATATGAAAAAGGACAACTCAAGTTAGGAAAGGGACAAATGGTCTACATGAGGAGTGTGATGCAACCAGATAACATTTGTAAACTTACGGGTTCTACGGTGGTAGGTGGATCTGCAGTTTGGACGGAGGAAGACAAGACTAAGCTTTGGCATAGACGGCTAGGGCACATGAGTCAGAGAGGGTTGCAAGAATTACACAAAAGGGATCAGCTGGAATGTGTAATGAGTTGCAAACTTGAATTTTACAAGTATTGCACACTCGGAAAATAGACCAAGGTGACATTCAATGTAGGCAACAGTGAGAACAAATCCAAAGGAGTATTGGACTATATTCACACAGATGTTTGGGGACCTACACCAACAAAATCAAATGGTGGAGCCAGATATTTTGTCTCTTTCATAGATGATTTTTTCAAGGACGGTTTGGGTAGATTTTATGAAAACTAAAGACCAAGTTTTCACGAAGTTCAAGGAGTGAAAAGCTGAAGTTGAAAACCAAACAGGCAGAAAAATCAAGTGTTTGAGAAGCGACGATGGAGGTGAATATAGAGATAATCAGTTCTTACAGCTGTGCAAAGATGCGGGCATCACACATCACAAGACACTTTACTGTTAAGAAGACTCCTCAACAAAACGGTGTTGCAGAAAGAATGAACAAAACTCTCATGGAGAGAGAAAGAAGCATGAGACTTCATGCGGGGTTGCCTGAAACTTTTTGGGCAGAAGCGGTTAATCATGCATGTTATTTGATTAATCGATCACCTTCTAGGGCTATTAACTTCAAGTGTGCAGAGGAGGTATGGTTTGGAAAGCCAATTGATTATTCCAACTTGAGAGTGTTTGGTTGCAGTGCTTATGCACATATTTCCAACAATGAAAGAACCAAACTGAAACTAAAGTCCCATGAGTGCTTGTTCATCGGCTTTGAGAAAGGGGTGAAAGGTTATAAGTTGTGAGATATAGTCAACGACAAAAGAGTGATCAACAGGGATGTAATCTTTGATGAGAAGACTATGCCATTGAATGAGGAGGTTAATAGCAGGAAGGAGAAGATGGCAGTTGTTGAAGAAGAAGCAATCAAGATTTCATTAGCTAACCTATCGGATGAAGATTCCCAAGTTCAGGTGGAGCAAATTGAGCAAGTAGGGAATGATCAAAGAGCTATTGAAGAAACAGAGCAGCAACAACAGTCACCAGTTAGGGCTCAGGTGGAGCAATGCCCATAGAGGGGTCGAAATTCCCCTATCCCACAAGCACCTGAGTCTTTTAAAAGATGCATAGCACAAACCTAAGAGGAATCCAAGAAAGATACAAAGGTTCGGGTTCGAACAGGAAGAAGATGTGAGTCATGCTCTGACTATAAGTCAAGGAGATCCAACTACTTATCAAGATGCCATAGAAAGCGAAGAACGAGCATGTCGGATTGGTGCTATGATAGAAGAGATGGAATCTTTGCATAAGAATTTCGTGTGGGAGTTGGTTCCTAAACCCAAAGAAAGAAAACTTGTTGGCTGCAAGTGGATGTTTAGGAAGAAAGAAGGAATACATGATGCTGATGCCATAAAGTACAAAGCACGTTTGGTGGCAAAAGGGTATTCGCAGAAAGAGGGAGTCGACTATGACGAAATTTTCTCTCCGGTCGTCAAACATACTTCAATTCGGTTATTGTTGTCTATAGCAGCTCAGTATGATATGGAGATTGAGCAAATGGATGTGAAAACTGCGTTTCTTCATGGGACCTCGAAGAAGACATTTATATGTCGTAGCCGAAGGGTTTTGTTGAAACATGAAAAGAGGATATGGTTTGTAGGTTAAGGAAGTCCCTATATGAACTCAAGCAATCACCGAGGCAGTGGTATAAGCGTTTCGACACATACATGATGAAAATAGGCTACATAAGGTGCCTATGTGACTGCTGCGTTTACTACCATGTATTTGAAGATGAGGAGATTATTCTACTAATTTTGTATGTAGATGACATGCTAATTGCATGCAAGGATATGTCGAAAATTCAAGAGCTTAAGAAGAAATTGGGAGCTGAATTTGACATAAAGGATCTAGAAGCTGCACAAAAGATCCTTGGAATTGAAATAAGGCGGGATAGAAAAGCTGGTAAAATTTGGCTGTCACAAGAAAAGTACATTCTGAGGGTACTTGAACGCTTCAACATGGATCAATCTAAGGTTGTTTCTATCCCATTAGCTGCACATTACCAGTTAAGTGCAAAGCAAAGGCCATCAAGTCAAAAAGAGATTGATGCGATGAAGGATATCCCATATGTAAGCGCGGCGGTAGGGTGTCTCATGTATGCGATGATTTGCACAAGACCAAATTTAGCTCAAGCATTGAGCGTTGTCTCTAAGTATATGTCAAATCCGGGTAAGCCCCACTGGGAAGCAGTGAAGTGGATTTTGAGGTATTTAAAAGGGACCAGGCAGCTTGGAATCATGTTTGAGAGAAAATAAGAAGTAGCATATGTGGCTGGTTTTGTGGATGCAAATTATGTAGGAGACTTAGATAGAAGGAGGTCCACAATAGGTTATGTTTTTACTTGTGGAGGAGGACCTGTGAGCTGGAAAGCAACCCTTCAAGCAGTCACAGCTCTATCTACTACTGAGGCAGAATTTATGGCATTCACAGAAGCTTCAAAGGAAGCTGTTTCTGGTGGCTTTCTCCGGGTACTTCACACAGAATGCTATACCGTCTGGGGTACCGATCAGCTCCTAAATCCTGTATCAAGAACACAGCGTTAGAGGGATAAACCGTTCCGGACGGTTTATACCTCTCCGATGTCTGAGTGAGAAACTAATAGATGTATGGAGATCCAATTGTGTATATGATTTATTACCTGTAAAAGGTGGTTGTGCTATTGTCTTTATACTCAAGCATGGGAAGGGAGTCTCCCCTATCCTCGATGTGGGACACAGGTTCTTCTGAGGCCATATCAGTCCTCTTGTGGTGTAAATAGATGGGCTGTGCTGGCCTTGCCCCGGGCCCTGGGTGCCTAGGGTGGCGTACCATGTGAGACCCGCCATGGTGGGGCGTGAATCCGGCCCATAGAGTAGTACCTGGGAGTACCGATGGGGCTCAGGGGCTAGTGCTAAACTTAGTTGAGACTCCCCAGTATGTACAAGTCCCCCAAGTTCCCGTTCAAGATGTTTCTTGGGTGGGGACTTATTATTTTTTATTTTTTTTAGTCTCAAGGTTTGGCACTAGTGTGCCTATAGGTAGTCCCCCAAGTTCCCTCCGAAGAGAAATCTTGAGCGGGCTACGCTGTAGGTAAGCCACCTTCTTGGGACAAGATGAGGTTGAGTCCCTAGGACTGGATGGGGTGGAGAATTTGAGCCTCCGGTTCCCTATGGGGTAGAAAATTTGAGCCTCCGGTACCTAATGGGGCAAAGAGAGGGCTTGGCTCTGATACCCGATGGGGTGGAGAATTTGAGCCTCCGGTACCCAATGGGGCAGAAAATTTGAGCCTCTGGTACCCAATATGGGGTGGAGAATTTGAGCCTCCGGAACCCAAAGGGGCAAAGAGAGGGCTTGGCTCTGATACCCGATGGGGTGGAGAATTTGAGCCTCCGGAACCCAAAGGGGCAAAGAGAGGGCTTGGCTCTGATACCCGATGGGGTGGAGAATTTGAGCCTCCGGAACCCAAAGGGGCAAAGAGAGGGCTTGGCTCTGATACCCGATGGGGTGGAGAATTTGAGCCTCCGGAACCCAAAGGGGCAAAGAGAGGGCTTGGCTCTGATACCCGATGGGGTGGAGAATTTGAGCCTCCGGAACCCAAAGGGGCAAAGAGAGGGCCTGACTGTTTTCCCTCACTTTTCGCGAAAAAGAAGCTCAGGAGACTTGGAAGGTTTGCAGCGAAGAGAAAGGGAGAACCAAGGGAGAAGTGTGAGTGCCTGTGGAGTGAGATCGATCGCCTGCCGAAGAAGAGGTTAGATCTCTCCCTCTGCCTGTACGATTTTACTTATTTATTTGCTAGGTCTGTTTCTGTTCCTACCAAGGCAGTTTTCTGTTTGTGTTTTTGTTCCTCTTGTTTGCATAAAGACAGAAACAAACAATGCCAGTGTCGTTGTCTATTTGCCTTAGATTTTTTGGTTTGTTTCGTTTTCTGGGTTTTTCTTTGGATTTCTGGGTTTTGGCTTGAATTTCTGGGTTTTTCTGGGTTGAGTTTCTGGGTTTTGGGTTGAGTTTCTGGGTTTTGGGTTGAATTTCTAGGTTTTTCTTTGAATTTCTGGGTTTTGGTTAGGCTAACCCTTGTGCTTCTGGTTCCAGATATAGCAAGATTTGAGGTCCCCGGTATCGCAGTTAGGATGGAATCAGAAGCCAGGGGTGGGGATACGGGATCGTCGTACCAGTCCTCTGCCAGGCAAGCTGAATTGGATATCGACTGGTACTTAGGCCGGGTAGATCAATTAGCGGAGAACACGGGGTCCTCGACTGGGGTGTTCTCGGAGAGTAGTGAGGAGTCCGACGAGGGTGAGAGCGAGGGTGGATCCGCGGAGGCCCCGGTAGCCACAGTGGCCATTCCCTAGGGCATTCCAAAGCCGAGGTACACACTTGCGGATGGGACCGTATGCGACGAACCTGGGAGAAGCATGACGATGAAGGAGATCATCGACATACGACTGAAGTGGGGGATACCGGACGCGGTGGAGCTTAGGCCTCTTAGGGATGGGGAGATGGCCGCGAATCCTGCCCCGGGGTGGGTGGCGCTGCACGAGAATCAGCTCCACCAAGGGTTGTCGCTACCACTGCCCCGGTGCCTACAGTATCTGCTGCGGATGCTGAACCTGTCCCCGGGGCAGTTGACCCCGAATGCCGTTCGCCAAATATACAGTATGATGGCTATGTGGGACTTGTGCCAACAAGGGTGGCCCTCTATAAACGAGTTCCGCGCGGTGCATCGGGTACTGTACTCTAGGAAGCAGTCTTATGCGGGTACGGTTACCTTTGCCGCTAGGGATTACGAGCCGCTAGTTACCGACATGCATACCTCGATGAGTAAAAGGTGGAGGAACAAAGTGTTCCTAGCTGGGGGGCGGTGGCAGATAAAAAATAAGAAGTGGCAGCTGACCGGTACTTTCCAAGCTATCGGGGACCAGTCCTATACTCTATCCGAAGTAGAAAGGAAGAGGATAGCCCGGGTATATGCCGTGTGGTCAGAGAAAGAGAGGAGCTCTTATAGATTCATCCGGCACTCTATACTTTATAGGCTAGGGTTAGGGTGGCTCCCCGGTAAGGGACTTAAAATACTATACGTAGATATAGTTTTTTTTTTTTTTTTGTGTGTCACTCGTCCTTTTTACTTTCAACCAATCTTTGAACTGATTGCAGTGAAAGCGCCGAAGAGGAAACCCCGGAAAGGCAAGGAGGAGGACAGGATGGATGATGCCCAACTGATGGACATGCTAATGGGCCAGGGAGAAGACGCCCTGCACATCGACGTCGACCTAGGGTCGAAAGGTACGAGTCGGTCCATTGAAGAAACCATTCTGGAGATCACCGATGAGGGATACGGTGAACCTGATCCCGATGCTCCCGTGACCCACATCGCGCAGCCCTCCATGGCCGATGTTATTACGATAGATGACACTGGAATGGGAAAAGTACCGGCCCCAGTGCCTATTTCCTCTAGTTCCACTGGGAGCGATGAGGCATTACTCCCCGGTGAGAATAAGAGATCCCACAGGCACCGGCATCAGACTGATAAGGAGGTGACGTACACTGGCCGGGATGTCCAAGGTACTGGTGCGAAGAAGCAAAAGAAAGATCG